>JAYEVE010000360.1:0-137079 GCA_036346375.1 Guadua angustifolia
GCGAAATTTTTGAGGAACTGAGCCATAGTGAAAAACAGGGTGAATAGCAGCCTCCTCTAGCAACTGCAGCTTTTTATAAGCCACTGAAGCCTTCGCAGCTTCCTCTAGCAACTGAAGCCTTCGCAGGTACAGCTAGACGGCGACGGAGAGCACAACGACGGCCGAGGCGAAGCGGCGTAACGCATCGGCGAGGCGGCGAGAGCGCCGAATAGCAGGCTAGGCCGCTACACGAAACGGGAGCAGCGACCGGTCGAAATCGAGAACACGAACAGCGACCAGATTGGCCGGAAACACAGGAAGCTGTACGGAGTGCCCGCAGAGCCGCGGAAAACTTCGCGGCGTAAGATATCATATTATATATATTATTACACCTTTGAACAGTTGCCAGCAGATAGCATCAAAGCAAACAAACACCATCTTTACATAAGCAGCTACATCAAATTATTCGCCCAAAGGAAACTTCCAACACAAGATGGAAGAGTTGGGGTCATGATTCATCGTAAAACACCGTGGTGGCCACATAAGTAAGCCATGTCAGTTGAATTTCCCTATCATTATTGACAGCTTTGTGGGTTTTGGACAAAGAAGACAAGGGCAACGAAAACGAATACTCAAAAAAATTCCTCCACTTGGGCACATAATATGCACGTGGATGAGGCCATAATATACCGATGCCAAAACGGGCAATTATCTTGCCTTTGCAGTAAACACGGTGCACCGGTAGATGAATCTAGTAACGGAGCATGTAGGTCCGGCGCCTGAACCAGTTGTAGTCCGGAAGTCCCTGAATCGGTCCCATTGCAGCAATAGCAACATCCTGAACGAAAAATGGCAATAAGACAGAAAAATGTTGGCTTGATATACATTTCCAGGCAACATAACAGAATAAACAGAATTAGCCATATAATGTGATGCATACTATTCCACCTAAATATTTGCTCAAGCTATCAAGCAATGTCAAAATAAAAGAATTACATGCGTTTTTTAGTCCATATAACACAAACTCCATTACTCACAAGCAAAAGCATAAAATTTAACTATCAATGCACCTTCTCGTCTATCATCCAATGCACTGGTTGTTGCCACGCACACAAGGAAACAATATACCCATATCACTAGAGGTCTATCACATTAACAAGATAGAAGATTATTGGCAGTCCCATGATAAGCAGAGTTCATCTGCATGAAAAGAAGTCTCGAAGCAAGCAAGCCACCAAAATTTGGCCAGCTTTTAGTCTTTTACAACGCTTGCTGGCATTGCTCAACACCAACAAATATTCAAAATTCTAAGGAGCAAAAGAATGTAAGTTGGCAAAACAAAAATTACCTGGTCAAAGATGAAACGGTTTGCAACACGCCTGACAGTGCTTGCGTCAACTGCATCTATTCTTGCAAAAAGCTCAGGAATAGGAATTCTTCGGCCATAGATGAGCAGCTTAAAAAACAGAGGAGCAAAAATAAGCTCCAAGGCACATTATATCGAGAATATTATGTGAAATCACATAATTAGGGCCTAATAATACCTGCCGGCCAATATCCTCAACAGCCGCAGTGGAACCATCAAGGTGGAGTTGGACAGAGGATTTCAGCTGAAAGTGTCAAACCAAAGCAATGAAAATGTCATAAAATAGACTGTAAAATTCAACGAAGATCCATATGTTCCAATCTACAATTGCCCAGTAGCACAATATTAGCATACTAGACAGAATAAAAAGCACACGACAAAGAAATATGCTTCATATAACTCAGTAAGCTAAAGAAAATACTATTACATGTGAACCAAACCAGTGCTGGTTGAAAGAATACCTGATTACGTGCACGAATAACATCTTCTTCTGTAACCCGGTATGATAATTTGCTCATCTCATGCATAATTGCAAAAGCCAAATCATCCAAGCAGTCAGGCTGCAAAACAAGGTCACATAACATCATCAGGCAAAAAATATCAACACATTTCATATAATGAGCATGTCCACCACACTACCAGAGCATGTTTACAAACACACAAAATATGAACCACAAAGGTTGAATATCAGTACCATTGAAACAATATCACAATACTACCGCATGTGCTAAGGAAGATTCACAATAGATTAGCAAATATTCAAAAATAAAGTAACAGAAAAATCAGATGAACAGACACAGATAATCAATCAACGCAAATTGATTAGAGCAAAAAACTATTGGATGGGTACAAACTTCAATGACTCTGCACATCTATTTCTTGCATTCAACTGAAACATTGATTCTTATGTTTGGATTTTGCAGTAGATTATCGAGCTCGTTGAGGTATTTGAGTTTTAATAACTAAACCAACGAATGAGTATGTTTGTCACAAGAATCAATTTTAATGTTTCACATGTAAGAGAAAAAAAAATAAAGCATTCTATTTATTTATTTTCTTCAAGTGTTAATAGGAAGAACACCCCTTCATCAACGTCACCAATATACCCAATTGCAATAGTGTGGAGCTTTGATAGAAGTTGAGGTGAGATGGGAACATACAGATGCTCATGCTATAATCAAAACTGGGGAAGAACAGCAGTACGGTACTATCACCACTTCCATAAAAATCCAATGTGGAGCAGTGCACATTTTGGCCTGTTTGTTTGTCGATTTCTCTTCAAATATCTTTTGATGATTTTTTCTTACAATTGTTGTAGTCATGGGTAGACAGGTTTGCAAGACTAAGTAAGGATTTGCATTTGAGACATATATGACTCTGAGAAAGATATAGGAATGAAGAAATAGTTTAGGACTTACATCACCTTCCACTAGACAAGTGAGAAAAAAATGCAAGACTAACCTTAGCAACAGCATAGACACCAAATAGGCCAGTGTCCTTATAATTCGTATTGAATGACGTTATACTCTCAGCTATGTCATTGATCGCTGCTCTTTGTACAAGCTCTGAACTGTAATGATTAAGCAGGATTACGAAACAAAGCACGGTCAGTGGAATAAAAACAACAAAATTCGGAAAAAAGGGGATTTGGCCTGTATAAGGAAAATGACAAAAAGAAAGGAGAGGAACCCACCCCATGTGTTTCCCTCCTCCGGTACTCTTGTTCCATGAACCAAGCATAGATTGCATAACCATCAGTGCGATAGAATCAGGATCTACCCAGGATGCTCCATTAAAGGCAACAGCAAATTGAGCAAGGGGCATGTCATCATCAATGATTCGAACCTATTGAGTAGCATAAAATGATAACATCAATGCGCATTCCTGGTGAATAGCACAGGTAAGTGTAGAGCAAATCACATACCTCAGAACCAGTAAAAGAGGCTGGCTGCTTAGCAACCAACATGCTAGTTGTTGTAGGGTCAGTTGGCAGCTTATCGAACAACTTCTTTGCCTGCTCTACAACATCCTCATGCTTAACAGCACCAGCAGCAGTAATAACCTGAAAACATGCAGAAGTAACATAAGACGACAGGTATACAAATGCATGAAAGTTAAAGATTTTTTAATGCCCTGTACCATTCTAGGAGCTGTATAATGTGTTGCAATGTACTTCTCGAGGTCCTCTTTGGTGATTGACTTGATGTTATCCACAGAACCCAAGATTGGCCTGCCAAGAGAGGTATACTGGAATGCAGTTGCATGGAGATGATCAAATACAACTTCCTCAGACATTCCCTGAACCTATAAACAGTTAGGAGAATTATGTTAGTCAATTTCACAATACTAATGGCCCCTTGACAGGAAGCACGGCCATGCAGCTTATGATATATAGGATCCCTTGGCTAATTAATCGAATGAGTAAACGAGTGTCTGGATTCCCGTCACTAATCACAATCAAGAAAAAGCAATAAGTTATAAATTATAACCACAGTCCATGTCTTAGTATGTTCTTGGAAAATGTTGCAGTCAAGGCTTGTTAATTAACGCGTCTAATATTAATGTACACAGTCCAAAAACATGTTCATAACACCCTGGGACAAAATGAAGCTATAGGCATCCACTGGACGTCCAACTTATTATGACCATGCATCCTTATACTGTTTGCATAACTCTTCAGCACGTTTAAGAGAAGAACAAAGCTTTCATAGGCTATTCACTACATTTCTTTTCTTTTCTTTTCTTTTCTTTTCTTTTCTTTTCCCAAACCCTTCTCCAATTTGATTCTAAGGAGTTTGATGGCACAACCACAAAAGTTAATTCTGCCTGAGCTTCTAAGTACAGATCTGCCTGTTGTCTTCATGCAATTATCAGTTCATAGCAATGCCTAAATTAATGAAAAAAAAGAAACTATTACCATTTTTTTCTGAAGGTACTTTGTGGGGTAGTTAAAAACAGAACAATAAACAAGGAAGATCTGTTCATCAAACACTAGAGCACACGTAATGAATCTAATCTAAGGCAACCCAAACAGATGTCCAACTAATTACCTAAACAGGCCATTATCGCAACGGGAAAGGGGTGCTTAAAGAAAACAAACATCTATGCATCAGGGAACTGACCTCGTCCATCTCTCGGAGGATCACATCACGCTCACGTTCGATGCGGGCCGGGTCGAGATTAGAGTTCTGAAGAATGCCCGCGAGAACTTCCAGCAAACGTGGCACGTCCTTGTCAAGCACCTTGGCATAGCAGGTAGTCTGCTCCCGCGACGTGTAGGCGTTGACGTGACCGCCGATGTCCTCGATCTCCTGCTCGAGTTGCGCAGCGCTGCGATTCCCCGTGCCCTTGAACAGCATGCGCTCGACGAAATGCGCGATCCCGGAGGCTTCCTCTGTCTCGTACCTGCTCCCGGCGTCGATCCACACGCCGACGGTGGCGGTGCGAGCGGCGAGCGAGGACTCCGTGGCGACGCGCAGGCCGTTGGGCAGCATCGTCACGTGGGTCTCCGGAGCGGCGAGGATTGCCGTGTGGTCGGCGTGGGTGGGCACGGGGCTGGCGTAGCGGAGGAAGCGGGGGTCCGGGTGCTCAAGCCGCCTAAGCCGCGCTTTCACGGCCTCAGCGATGCGGTCATACGGCATCACCGGAGGGCGCACCGGGGTCGCGTCGGGGGTGATGACCCCGGGGCCCGCGGCGACGGCGGTGGAGGCCTCGCGCGCGTTTCCGGCCGCCGCCGCCGCCGCGGCGGCGGAGCGGCGGCGCACTGCATCCGACAGGATGCGGCGTAGCGCCATCGGAGATATCCGAGCGGTGGTCTCGCCGGAGGCGACGGCGGAGGAGGTCGAGATCTAGCTGAGTTAGGGTTTGCACTCAGATGGATCGGGAAGGAGATGGGGAGAGAAATGGAGGGGCCTATGGAGCTTAGCTTGCGGAGGACCCACGTGTCAGGCAGAGAGAGCAGTTGGACGCTTGGGATGTGGGTGGGATTGGTGGTGCTGGGCCTGCGTGGTTGATTGGTTTCATGGGCCAATCCCCATTCATCGTGTGTGCTTTAATTCTATCTCTCTTGTTTTTAAAAAAAATTTAGCTCCTTCTTTATCACAGAAAGCATAGTTGGAAAGTGTTACCGTGTTTAGAGAGCACGGCAGCTAATAGGGAGCGCAGCAGCTGTGGCCTGTGGCCAATGAGCACGGGTGCATCACATTGTCATAGTAGGAGAGCACAAAAGAAATCGGGAGGGAGCTAGATTTGTCAAAAAAAAAAAAAGAGGGTAAAAGTCTAGAAAAGTGATCACTTCAAGTTACGTTGATTGCCTGCTGCTTTTGCTTCTTGTCCATTTCGTTCATGAAGATCGGGTGGTTCCAGTTCTAGTTCCCTGGGTACGACGACTCTAACCCTTCGGCCTTCGCTCAAGGTCTGAAGGCTCTAGGCAACGCTAGTAATTACTGTTTACAGTTAAATCCGTTTTACCGTCGCTGTTCATTATCACCGCTGTAGCTTTTGCCGCCATGACATCACCCAGGCCGCCAGGCGAGCCGCGTAATCGATATAAGCAGCCGCCGTTTGTTACCGTAGATCTATGAAATGACACCCTCATAAGTTTATGCCTACTTTACTCTCTTGCTTGCTCTAGTTATCCTTGCATTTTATTCCCCAAAACTTCCCCAATGTCGCTTCTGAATCTAACCCGTATTCAGGCTTAATTCTCACGGGGCCTGACAACACCGTCGAGGTTTCCTTCTGCCTCGCCGACTCGCCGGCCGTCTCCTACCTGTGTGTCCACTGCACCGGCCTCGGCGACGCCAACTTCCCCCACGCGCCCCAAATCGCCTGCTTTGAGGGCAACCTCCTCCTCCTGCGCATGTCCTTCACCCTCGACGCCCTAAGCAACATGGACGAGTACTTCCTGTACAAGGCCGGGGGGCCGTACGTCGCTCCGCCCGATCACCACCCACGCTTCATCAGGCCCAAGCTAGGGTGTTGGCCTCCTGCGCCGCGACGACAGCGGGGAGTTCCTCCTCGCCGCTCACTGCCAGCTTCACGCTTACTCCCTAGGAGTATGAACTCTATACCGACCTTCTCGTCTCCGAGTCGTCGCCGGGCGCCTGGGCCACTAAACGGATGCGGTTGGGGTACAAGTCGATAGACGTCGACTTGCTCAGCGAGGAGCTCACGCCTGGTTTGTTGGAGGAGGCCACTTTGGCTGGGTTGATCTCTGACGTTGTATCCTCGCCCGCGACGTGCTCGACGAGAACTCCCCATGCTTTGTTGGAACTACTCAACGCTATCCTAACGTGAACTCAACTCACACAAGAACAGGGGCGGATCTGTTAGGATCTGCTGCGCTCTGTCTCTCATACCAGTGATCCGGCTCTCGAGACCAACACTGGTCTCGCCAGTCTCCACATCCATTGGCCCAACCGAACCACAACCAAGGTCTGCCCAACTCAACCCAAAAGACTAGCCTAATGGGTGAGGATGCCTTATATGTTGTGCTCCCCACAATCAATTCGATGTGGGATTAAACCCAACAATCTCCCCATCACACATCGCCCAACAATCTCCCCGTGACATCAAGCCCATGTCACCCCGAGACTTGTTTTCAAGGCTCCCCAACTGCGTCGACCGAGAGCGTTAGGGTTTCAAACCTTGGGCTCGATACCACTTGTTGGGGCTGCGCTCTGCCATCTCATGGCCCGCATGATCCGGCTCCCGAGACCAACACGGTCTCTACCAGTCTCCACATCCATTGGCCCAACCAGAGCCACAACCAAGGTCTGACCCAACTCAACCCAAAAGACTACGATGGGTGAGAGATGCTCTACCTTTTAAGTTGTGCTCCCCATCACCAATATCCGGTGTGGATTAAACCCAACAATCTCCCCATCACACATCAGCCCAACAATCTCCCGTGACATCAAGCCCATGTCACCCGAGACTTGTTTTCAAGGCTCCCACAACCGTCACGACCTAGAGGCGTTAGGGTTTCGCACCATGGCTTTGATACCACTTGTTAGGATCATTGCGCTCTGCCATCTCATGGTCGCATGATCGGCTCCCGAGACCAACACGGTCTCGGCCAGTCCCACATCCATTGGCCCAACCGAGCCACAACCAAGGTCTGGCCCAACTCAACCCAAAAGACTAGCGATGGGTGAGGATGCCCACCTTATATGTTGTGCTCCACAATCAATCTAGATGTGGGATTAAACCCAACAATCTCCCCATCACACATCAGCCCAACAATCTCCCGTGACATCAAGCCCATATCACCCGAGACTTGTTTTCAAGGCTCCCCTACTAGACCTAGAGACGTTAGGGTTTCAAACCTTGGCTCGATATCACTTGTTGATCGTAGCCTGCCATCTCATGGTTGATCCGGCTCCATGACCAACTGGTCTTCCACATCCATTGGCCCAACCGAGCCACAACCAATTGCCCAACTCAACCCATTAGGCTAGATTGGTTCGTAATGTTTTTTTTTCTCTTACATGTGAACTAGCAGTAATAGGAAGTCAAGTGATTTAACATTGAACCCAATCCATGGACGCTAGATTGTGCCGTGCCTAGAGGAGGTTCTCGTTTGATGCATTCCTCTCGGAGCCAATTTCCCTAAGTTTTACTACTTCTTTATTTCAAAAGTTCAGACAATGGCCGTTCCTACAGCTATATTCCTGTGACATTAC
This sequence comes from Guadua angustifolia, assembly GCA_036346375.1. NCBI lineage: Eukaryota > Viridiplantae > Streptophyta > Magnoliopsida > Poales > Poaceae > Guadua > Guadua angustifolia. The sequence goes on from JAYEVE010000360.1 coordinate 8,032, forward strand.
ACACTGTAGTTCATGGGAATTTACATCAACGACTCTCTTAGTTTATGTTTCAACATGAGAAGCTGCATCCTGCAGTTTCATTCTAGGGACAAAAGGAAAAGGAAATCAAAATATTTTGTAACTAAATGCTATTTTCAGACCCTCGCCAATAATATTGTTTTTCTAAAAAAATGATAGCGTCAGTATGTTACAACATCAGAGAACTTTGTGTTTCCTACGGAATTGTTTATCCTTTCGCATAAGAAGTTGCCTGTACACCACCTTTTTTCAGATCAGGTACCTGTACTGTGCACCACTTGACTGATCAGAAGAAGCTCATTTTTCTGTTCTTCAGTGTACTTGTAACTATTTCCAGATTGGTGCAACTGACAGTAAATTCTTCTGAACCCACAAAAGCAAGAGCTATATATGCATTAGAAAGCTTACCGAATTTTTTCCATACATATATCAACACATTTGGTATTTCAACATTTGAATACAAGATTATATCATAGAAAATTCATCGTTGAATTTCCCTTTTGCGGTTCCTTGTACAACATTTTCTTAACCCAGGTGTGGTTTGCATCTGAAGCACAGACCTATCGATATGCATAATGCATGTACAGGACAGAAGTTGGAGCTCATCCAAGCTAAAAAAATGAATCTGATGGTGTCTTCCTTGCAGTTGGAAAAGAAAAAAAAAGGAAGCTAGGTACTTAAAAGAATGGGAAACATCTATATCATGCGTGTCGATGCTCTGCAGTTCTTGATAGATACAGTTGACGTTCACATCGCTAATGAGGCGATGCCTTCAGCTCTCCAGCATCCATGCATTGCTGTCGACAGTGACTGTCAGCCATCATTGACATAACCAAGCATGGTGAGCATGCTTTGTATAGATAATAACAAAAAACAATATGTATTCCAGTTAATCTTATTCTATGTTATCCTATCTTAACCAACTATGAATGCATTGATAGTTATTCTGGCCGGAAAATACAAACTTTTTTTCTATATAAATGTTTTGCTTAGTTTTTCTTGACCGTAAACTCACCATGATAACTTTTCTGGCCGAGGATGAAATTTTGGTTCCTTGGGAACTGTTGCAGGTTTTGTTGACCTTTAGCAGAGCAAAAAAAAAAGGAATAAAAATGAAATGTTAGTAACTTGTGTAAAACTCTCAAGTGCTGCAGAGTAAATAAATAGTATTCAATCATTAAAACAATACATTGAACTGGAACTTGTTTAGTTTATAACGAAACAGAAGTTTCTTTAGAAACTGGATGTTCACCTTTTCGGTACGAATGGACTATCAAAATACGGCATTGGCTGCGCTTTAGGAACAAGCTGTTTCCTGAGCTGCCTTATCATTTCTTCGTCCTCCAACTTCTGTTGCCACTCCCTCTGCAATCTTAATTGCTCAGCGAGCATGTTCCTCTCTGATACCTAAATTCTCAAACAGGCATGATAAAATGGATGTAATAAGTAACACTCATTTCTATTGAGAAAAGACCTCATTCACACCTTATATATAATGAGTTTGTAAGGTGGCTTACATATTGATCGAATTCAGCACGTTCAACTGCACGTACATCACTGTGGAGAACAAGGTCAACGGGCTCAGTGGTTTCTTTGACGGGTGGCTTTATCAAGCACTGGTAGAAACAGAGATACAGAGTCAATACAATATCACTTGTTAACTGAAAACCAATTTTCCATCACTGTGATTCCAAAGGAAATTAGGTAAACGAAATTTTGCAAATATATTGATAAAAAATTCTGACACTATGTCAGTTTTGCTAATAAACTCCAAAGAACTATGCAGTTGCCATGAGAACATACACAAGCAACATTTTCCCAATCTGGTATTAGAACAAAGATAACTTTTCAACAAGATGTCAATAAAGGGTTTGTGTTCAAGAAAAGTCAAGAAAGTAAGCTAGACAAACCTCAGGCTCATCTGTTGTCCATGGAAGTCCGTGTGCAATATGTATGCGCTGCTTCTCTTCCTCCTCAAGCATTTCCTGTACTTTTTGAATAAATTGCTGTTCTTTGGCCCTTCCCCTTTGCTGTTATAAAGGGCAATGCGATTGAATTTTAATGCACCACTTTATTTGAAAATAGAACAGCTGAAGTTTGACATCAAAGGAACCATAATCCTACATTGATAAAAGCATTATCTTCTCTAAACTCTAAGTTTCAATCCATATAATTATGATACAAGGTCAAATAATTATTTAATCAAATTACAGGACATCGTATTGAACGGAAAATTTTGTATACGATACAAGACTTGATCCTTATTTACAAAATGATACAACATATTTTCGTATTTACAAAAAGGACAACCATTACCGGAAACTGGGATTACAAATACTGTTTTTCGAAATCACCGAAACCGTAATGGCACTTTTGAAATCACCAAACCCGTAATGGGAGGCCCACCCATTACGGAATCCTCAAACCCGGTAATAGGGGCCCACCCCATTGGAATCCTAAATGGCATATGCCGAGAATCTCGCGTCGGGTCGGTCTGGAGAATGTGGCCAAAATTTTTTTTGCACACATGTTGTATTGCATAGCACGGCCCCGGTTCTTTTTGACACATGTCAACACTGCAAAACAGGCCCCAGAGAATGCATTGCTTTGCTTTGCGTGCTCATTTCTTCCAGTAGCTAGAGATGCTCTCCGTGAATAAAGCAAAGATGCTGCATGTGAGGAAAAAAGAAGCGAAGGGGCGGGGATGAGCAGACGAAATTTATTGTCTGCCGTGGTTTTTGCATGTGAAAAAAAAGCGCTAATCACAGCAACTCAAATTTCGTCTCATCTCATCCCCGTCCTTCGCTTCTCTTTTCCTCACATGCAGGCATCTTTGCTTTATTCACGGGAGAGCATCTCTAGCGCTGGGGAAGAAATGAGCACGCAAAGCAAAGCAATGCATTCTCCGGGGCCTGTTTTGCAGCGTTGACATGTGTCAAAAAGAGCCGGGGCTATGCTATGCAATACAACGCGTGTGCAAAAAAAATTTGGCCACATTCTCCAGACCGACCCGACGCGAGATTCTTGGTTGTATGCGTGCGCCACGTCATTCCCGGGTTTGGTGATTCCGGTAATGGGGTGGGCCCCCCATTACCGGGTTTGGTGATTTCAAAAGTGCCATTACCGGTTTCGTGATTTCAAAACAAGAGTTGTAATCCCGCCGTAATGGTTGTCCTTTTTGTAAATACGAAAATATGTTGTATCATTTTGTAAATAAGGATCAAGACTTGTATCGTATACAAAATTTTCCCGTATTGAACTACAGTTGTTGTAATAAAATATAGCACAAGTTTCTAAAACTTATATATGCAATCCAACAAGTAATAAAGCGGATCAGAAGTAAATTTCAAATATCATTACATGTGTCAGCTTGGTGCTACCAATTGAATTACTAGAATCAATTAGGCACAGCTAATCATCGGTATGGCAGAGACAGATATTAACTCAAGCATAGTGAAGCTAGAGATCATGATATTTAAGATACCTTATCAGCATTTTATAAGCGACAAATCATTGTCACCATACATATCTCATAGAAAAACACCCAATCTCATTTGATCAGGCATTCAGGGTGTAGAAGAATACTAAAGGTTGGAGACTGATTTAACAAACACTCAGAAAATAGTGCGAGAGCCGAAGTATGATCTATCTACCATATTACCCACTGTGTCACAATTCCCGTCATCACTACAGTATCAATTTAACCTAATATATTTCAATTTCAATTTGGAAAATACAACATCAGTGCACTTCTCCTATCCTAATATATTTCAGTGATATGATAGATGTTTCACACGGTGATTCGCACATCATCCAATATATTAGACTTATGTGCCATTTGGCTGCAGAGTCTACTACTACCTGACTTGCACTTGCCCACCAAAAAAACCTAACCATAACAAAAGTTTCTAATTATTTACCTCAGTCTTCAGCTTGAACGGATGCTGGCTTGTGACCTTGAGCTTCTTGTTCCAACTGCTCCTTAGAGACTCAGATGTCTGCAAATACACATTCACATTAGACAACTTATACAAAACATAATCGACTCCAGAGCAAAAGAAAGCTATCGTATCCTCACATTCCGCCGGTTCCTGCGCCCTCCGGCCGACGTCCGGCTGTCCCAACTCAACCTAAAAAAGCAAAAACTTTTATCAGAGCATTGCATCGGCAACAACCAAAAATACAATTCCTTCTCCTCCCGCTTGTCTGTCGATATCAACCAACCTGTCACTGTTGCCATCTAGTGAAGAACAGAGCCTGTTCGGCCCTGAATTCAGGAACTCAGCCGACGAGAAGACCGACACTGGCGGGATCCCAACGTCGCCCTCGCCCTCCTCCTTCCACGGCTGCAACCCGGGCAGCGCCCGATCGGCGTCAGAGGTAGCGCCGGAGATAGAGAGCAGGCTCTCGAAGGCCTGCACCAGGTGCTTGACGCGGCTAGCCCCGGCGTCTGGCACGCTGCTCATCGCCTTGGCCATCACTCTGCTCTTCATGGCCCTTACCTTGCTGCTTCCCTCCAATTCCGCTCCACCCCCCTTCTCCCCATCCCCAAACGCGTCACTTTTTGCTTCGTCAAAGGTCGCCTTATCCTCATCATCCTTTTTCAATTGCTCCTCTTCGGTGGCGGATGCGACGTGCTCCTGGCGGAAGAACTCCTCCTGGGACGCGCGCAACGCCTCGCGGGCGGCCTTGCGGCACTTGTCGAAGTCGAACTCGCCCCCTCCGGTCACGCCGTTGCGCCTCCGCCGCGCGCCCTTCTTCGCCACGAGGAACCGCCTCTCCCGTGGCGGCGGCGGCGGGGCGGGCGCGGGCGTGGAGGGCTTCTTCCTGGCTGAGGCGGGCTTGGACGCGGTGGCGGGGGACTTGGCGGGCTTCGACGCCGTCGGGGGCGGGGAGCCCGGGATGTTGGGGTGGGCGTTCTCGGAGGCGTGCGAGAACCGCGCACGGGAGGCGGACTTTGACGGGGTCGCGGCTCCCGCCTTCGCCGCCGCCGGTGCCGAGGGCTTGGTCGGAGTCCTCACAGCCGTCGTCGCCATATCTAGGGTTTGGAGCGCCCCGCCGAGGGCTGGGGTTTGGATCTCGCGTATGCGGTGGTTTGGGTGGGAATGGGAGAGCGGAAGGGGAAGGGAAGAGCCGAAGAGAGAACGTTGGGGGCGAGCCTGCCTAACGGCTAGTTTCTTCCGAGGCGCTCCGCCTGAGGAGTTCGAATACTAGTGCGGGTTTTCGCACTCGGTCCGTGTCATACCCGCGCCTGTGGCGTGTGGTTCACCATCTGTGTGCCCCAGTGTCAGTGAGGTATAGTTGTCGTTCACGTAAGCGGAGGTGGGAGAGGCTCGGAGAAGCGGCGATGGCCACGTAGTCAGACACCACTATTTGAAAATGGTAGAAATATTAAATAATAAGTAAAAGAGTGATGATTATTGTTTTCTGATTTATATAAATTGTATTAGAAGAGTGATACATAAAAATATTACTTCCATCCAGTAGATGACTGGTTGTATGATTTACTGATTTAGCGTGTAGCAATGCATGAGCAGCTAAGCCTGTGGTGCACCGTAACATCCTTGTAAAAAAAAGCACGGAGGAAGCTAGGCAATGGAAGCAATTTTTATTTGGAGATTCATTTTCTTGAGAAACAAAGGTCGCCTTCGTTGGCCACACGTTACTGAACATTCCATCTCGTGAGCACATAGATTCCCACGACAATTAATCAAGGACTCTTTTGTAAGACACTAAATTTAATATATATGTTCATTCTTTTTGATCCAATAAATTATACTAGTTACTTTTTATTTGTACTTCCTGCGAAAGTGGAGCAGTAAAGGTACCTTTAACAAGTCAATAGATATATATAATTTTTACTACTCACAGTATGATATCAATATACTTGTAAAATCTACACCTATATTAATTAGACACTCTGAGAAAGTTCTCACGTTAATCAAAAAGATCTTACTATTTATTTATTAGTACTGACGAATATTTATACCAGAGGTACCCTACAGCAAGCAAAGCCTCGATCGGATCATGAGGGACCTTTTACCTGTGCCATGGTCTACGGAAGTACACCGACCAGGCCATGGGTCAGACTCCTCGCGGCCCACAGCCGGGTTTCGAGTCGGGGCTCCCGAACGCTCCGACCCGACCATAGAGCGGAGGCGCAAGCATCCTCCAACCCAGTCGCTGGTCGGGGCCCCGGCGAAGTCCCATCTCAGCGACTCCGGCCACGTCATCGATCGACCTCGAGTTCGGACAACCCCCATCTGAACGAGACGACCAGTCAGGGATAGGCGTTCCTTTCCGAGGCAATGCCAGAGGCGCCGCCCACGCTACGCCTACCTCTGACAAGCGCACAGAGGACAGGAACACGCCTTCCCGACGAAGCACCGCCAGCTAACCCTACCGACGAGGCATAGCTGGCTGGACCCGCTGCATCCAACATGACATATGCAGACACATCAACTCAAGATCGCAAACCGGATCACCAAGGGATAACGTGCCCCAGCGGCTCCTCTCTCCCGAGCCTCGTGTAACCTGCTCTCTCCGCCTATATAAGGAGAGGCGGGATCTTTAGGGGAGGCGCGCGCGCGCAGGGCAGGGCACTCACTCTTTCTCGCTCTCTTTTTGACGAGCAAGAACACCCTCCGCCCACCTAGCATCCCGCTCGCTCCCCCGATCCAAGCGATTGGTCGAGGCTCCCGAGCTCCCCGCACAGATGAGCGCCAAGGGGCTGTCCTTGGTCCTCGAATGTAATCCACCATACCCTGATCAACGAGATCCTCCACCGCAAATTGGAAGTAGGGACGTTCGGCCCGAACCAGTATACATCTGAGACTCCTCTGTCCGATCAAAGGCGCATTCGAGACTCCGTGAGTCAACCATCAAGGAGAGGGCGTCATGCCCTTGACCTACAAATCGTCTCACGGGTGTTTGAAAGCACGACAAGTACCGTGTTATAATGATTTAGATTAAAAGAAATAGTTCATATCAGGTACAATATAAATTAAGAAAAATTCGGAATAAAAAAATTAAAGAAATTAGCGATCTGACTTCCATACTATTTTCAAAGTAAATTCATAAATAAATAAAATTCTAAATAATAATTAAATAAAATTAGCAAATTAAAACGATGAGTCTATCTCAAGTACAAGCGTAAACTAAAATTCGAATAAAAAATAAAGAAAAATAGCAATCGACTTCCATGCGATTTTCAAAATAAATACATAAATATAAAAAATTTGGAATAATAATTAAACAAAATTAGAAAATTAAAATAATGAATCTATCTTAAGTACAAGCCAAATTAATTAAGTAAAATTCAGAATAAAAATAAAATAAAAATAAAATAATCAATTAAATTTTCCTATAAATTTCAAAGTAAACCCTAAAAATAAATTTATAATAGTAATAAATAAAAATATAATTTTTCATATGAATTCCAACCTAAAACTAAAAAAATCCACCACACGTATGAAAAAATATGCAACCTCTGAATAATAATTACTCAATTAGCTCAATTTTATAGGGTTGTCTTGGCACTAAGAACAAGATAAATAACTAAAATTTAGAAAAATAATTAAAAATTAGTAAATTAAAACAATGAGTCTATCTCAAATACAAGGCCAATTAAGTTAAATTTAAAATAAAAATAAAATAAAATAAATAGTTTGATTTTCATACAAACTCTAAAGTAAACCATAAAAATAAATTCAAAATAGTAATAAATGAAAATACAAATTTTCATATGAATTCTAGCATAAAACTTAAAAATTCACCTCAGGTACAATAAAAAAAATATGCAAAGTCAGAATATTAGTTACTAACTATGTCCAAGTTTATAGGATATATTTTCTCTTGGCACATTGACTAAGATAATATTGCAAATGATCATTCAATGATATTGTACAATCACTAATTATTATCCATACTCACTATGCTATATTCAATGTATGTATGTAGAGGATGTAAAGTAAAATTAGATATTTATCAGTGGTATAGAGAGGAGACCACACTAATTTTGTATTAGAATATAAAATACAATGTATATTTATGCATAAGACCATTAAAAAATACATCTTATACTTTTTTGACACTGCGAGTCTATATCAAGTACAAGCCAAATTAACTAAAATTCAAAATAAAAAATTAGAATATGGATTTTTATACAAATTCTAGCCTAAATTGAAAAAAAATCTACCAAAAGTACAATCGAGAAGTATACAATTAGGAATAAATTAAAGAATGCTTAACATTTTGATTTGTATGTGGATTACAATGCTAAATTATAAAATTATTAAAATTCATAATATAATCTATTAACTATACTAATTATGAACTATGAGAAAATTTTTACATTAATAAAGAAAAGAAAAAAGATTTAGTGTCCATCTAACAGACTAAGATTATAACGGCTATCAAGTACAATCCAAATTAGCAGATCAAAGTGACTTTATCTAAGAATTTAGTTTGTGCAGATGCACGAGTTACCGACTAGTTTCTCTTAATCGTGAACATGGTAAGATAAAGTCAAATCAAAATGATATTAATTTTCCTTCCAAAATGTTTGATCACTCTGGTCGGACGTACGCCATTTCTGCAGGATAGCGTCCCCCCTCTCTCTCTCTGCAACTGAATGCTTACACTGCTAGTATCTGTTAAGAAACCTAAGTGGCCCACGAAGGCCCGTTTGGCCCACCTGCCGAAACCCTAGAATAGGACTATAAATAGAAGAGGGGTCCCCCCACTGTATCTAATCCAGAGAAAGCAATAAAGAAACTCTGCCCATACATCCTGTGTCTCTATGTGCATTGCATTGTTCGTCGTTTTCGATCTGTCGGAAACCCCGGTAGCGAGGTTTCTCAACACGTTATCAGCACGAGCCTCTACCACAAGGAGAAGGATCGTCGACGATGAACGAACGACTACTACCGGCGATTGATCGCCCGATCCGATCTGCATCGACTCGTCCTCACGCCGGCATCCACTCAGATTGCCGAAAAATCCTACGCGATTTCTGTCCTCCGCGACAGTCCACGGAATTCGCTCGCAGATTGAATCAAGGTATTGAATCTGGCATGAATTGAATAGCAGATTGGTGCATGAATTATTAGTAGATGGCGACCAGAACACCCATGCATTATCACCGCGTCTCGCAGATGCAGTCGCCGTGCTCGTAGCACGCGCCGCACCACCGCGCCTCGGCTTCCACGTCGCCGCCATGCACTCGAAGCCGTCCAATCGCACCTCGAAGAGCGCGCTACCGCCGATCGCAGACGCCTGAAGCCGTCCGATCGTCGCCTTGAAGTCTTGTCGCCATCGCTCACCTCTCCGCCTTGAAGCGCCGCCGCCGCTTGAAGTTCGTTCGCAGTTCTGCGCCGCCATTGAATTGCCGCCTCGGCTTCGTGCACCGCAGCGCGCGCCAGAGCCGCCGGGTGACCGCCTCCATGCGCCTCGTCCCGCTTCGAAGCGCCGCCGCCGCAGCCATGTCGGCAAACGGCCGCCGCCGCCATTGTTGCCGCCGCCATCACCACTCGCAGACGCTGCGTGTTCGACCCAGCGCCAGAAGGCGAGCCGCCTCGGCCCTAGCGGCCGTTGCGCGCTTTTGGCCTTGGTCCCGAAGTCATTGCCGCCTTGGCCCGTTAAGCGCCGCCGCCATGGCCGAAATCGCCATCGCCGTGCGCACGCGTGAGAGCGATGGACTCGGAGTCCAGAGAAAACGATCGAGAATTTTTGACCTGAAGTCCAGAAGAGCCGGAACTCAAATCGTTCTCTCGATTGTATCGAATGGACTTGAAGTCCAAGAGCCAGAATTCAATCTGGTACAATCCGGGGGAAATTTGTCTGGGTGACACTCAATTCGACGGTAATTTACAGATTGACACCCAAATTCGCGCGGTTCATGAAATTGACACGAATCAACGAATTTTTTGTCTCACCGACACTCTCGGTATTTTCCCGGCTTTACAAGATTTTCGAAACTATTTTCACTGTGTCTACGCCCATATTAGCCCTGTTCTCTCCCGTTCTATCCCCTTGTTAACGGCCGTTTGAAGCCCGTCTCCTCGCTCATTCACGCCCGAACGCCTGACCTCTCTCCTCGCTCGGCGGCTAGGGTTGGGGGCCGCCGCCGCCATCCGCCCTCCGTTGCTCGGCACCGCCCGACTCGGCACCTCCTCCCTGCGTCCGCTCTCCTCGCTCGGCACCACCTCCCTGCTGCACCATGCCATGAGTCTCCTCCATGGCGCCGGGTTAGGCCTCCTCCCGATCCGCCGTGGGTTTGGTAAGATCGTAATATTTTCACCGAGTTTAATTGATCGCTGGAAGTTGGGTTCGCTCAAAAATGTTGTTGCATTGCGCTGGGATGCCATGTTCTCGATCCAAAATGCTCAAGATACTAGTAGTCTGGTTGCTGTTAAGTTGTATGGAGTTTTTGGCTTTAGCTTCTAATATTTGGCAATGATGTTAGGGTGTTTTGGTTCGGCGATTTGAACTGTTACTGGTAGGTTTTTAATGTCTTTGGTGCTGGATGTAAACACTTGTGGACGCATTGTGAAAATGAAACTTTATATTTCAGAGATGAGATGTGCTTACAAAGTTTACTGAAAATGAAACTTACTGAAAATGATCATGATCGATTACTAAAGCTTACTGAAAATGTGCTTAGCAGTTTCATTTATTTAGTCAGCATGATCGATTACTAAAGCTTACTGAAAATGAAACTTACGAACACATTTTGTTTTAAAAGGCAGAATGTGTTTAGCAACCAAAAAGATACTTCTTTTGTTTAACAATGTTCTGCTATAAGATGAAGCATAGATGGAATTGGTAAGATTATCTATTAGGAAAACAACTTTGTTTGTCCATGCAATTTCTCACTTTATTATTCCAATGTCCGCCTAAGTTGTTTTTTGATCGAATTGGTAAGATTGGCGCTTTAAGTTAGTCGTTAGGAAAACAATTTTTGTTTGTCCATGCAATTGGTAAGATTGGTAATAATTTGTGCGAAGTTCGATTGTTCTTCGTTGTGCAGCCCTCGGTGAGAATGTCACATGCAAGCTCAACGCCTAGTTCCGTCTTGTGACCAATGTCGCAGCCATGCAATGGCCGTTGCAGGCGCCGCCTCAACCGCAACTCGGAGCGGTAATTGAGCTCATTGCGAAGACATCGTCCAACCGGAAGCGGTTCTTCAAGTGCCCTGAAATCACCGAGTCGAAGAAGTGCAATTTTTCATGTGGCAAGAGCAGTACGAAGAATTGGTAGGTGAATGGCGTGAAGGAGGTTCAAGCGCATATCTGTCATCTGTGAAGGAGGTGCTCCATGGTGTGAAGGCTGACATTGTTGCGGAATTGAAATATAAGTTAGCGCAATTGTTGTTGCTTGTCAGTCTGAATGTATGCCTTGTAGTTCTAGTAGTAGTTGTCATGCTTGTGAAGTAGGAGATGTGTATGTATTTATCCAGTTTGAATGAATGTCCACTTTGGAAGAAATGTATGTATTTATCCAGTTTGAATGAATGTCCAGTTTGTCTCACTGTTGTCGTCATTCAGTGTCGTGTTTGAATGAATACCAATCTGGTTGTGAACTACTTAATGATATGATGCATGGAACCAGTATTACTGATATGGTTGTCAACTACTTACTGATCAGCAAGTGCATATATTCGCTGGTACATGTCAACTTTTTCCATCAGTTTGTGATTCTTCATTCTTCACTTAAGTATACAAACAACCAGTCTGGCATACGTTTCATTCTTGCACTTGTTTCATTTGAAAGTGATAGTTTCATGTGATTCTATGTGTCATCTTGTTATCGCAGCATGTACAAATGCTGATCAGCATGTACAAACCGAAGCTGAAATTCACCCATATATTTCAATCAACTAGAACAGAAGTGATAACCATTATTTATGTAGCATAGACAAGTGAATATGAAACAATACCAGAGGATGCTTATCAAGAGCTAGCAAGTAACTTTCTTGTCACAGCAAAGAGCTAAAACGGCACATACGAAACAATACCAAATGAGTAGACATCAAATTGAAACACGCTAGTTCCTTTACAGATGAGGCACATATCACACATGAAACACAGCTAGTTCCATTACAGGATCGAGGCACATATCACATGAAACACAGCTAGGTTCCATTACAGATCGAGGCACATCCAAAATATTGGCGATGACATCAATCTACTCATATCCAAAATACTTCTACCATGTCAAGACTAAGGCAAAACACAGGAGAATCATATCACACGTTCTTCTTCTTTGGAGTTCTCTTCTTCGCTCATTGCGTTACCGAGATGGCGAGACAATAATAATGAGCTCGTGCCTTCTCCAGATGCCATCATCATTGCCGATCTCCTATCGAAATGTAAAATATTAAATGAAGTGCAATGTTGATCAATTGAACCTAGCAAATAGACTAACCTTCGTGTCATAGGGCTTGCGGGGCTTGTAGTGCATGAGACTTGTGGCCTCCCTTTCTTGGCCGTCCTCTTCCTTTTCTTTGTACCATTTAGCACACACTTGGCCAAGGTGCATCTATGGCCCAACTCTCCACACCTCTTACATTTTACCTTCCACCTTCCTTTCCCTTCTCTAGGCATCCCTTGATCCTATTCTTCCTTTGCCTCCCAGCCAGCTTCTTTTTGTGAGTGGTGGCAATATCTTGAATCCTAGAGGTACCTTGGGCCATTGGGATTTGTCGATCATAAATTTGAATGACACCTGCATATGCTAGCTTGAAGCATCTCACAAAGAAGTATTCATGAACATATTGGCTAATGTTGTGGTTTCTTCGGGAAGTTATATAGGCCAACGCATGAGGGCATGGTTTTCCTAACACTTGCCATTCTCTGCAACTGCACTCCTTAGTATCCAGATTCACCACATGCCTCAGCACCTCCAAGTCATCTCCTATCTCACTCACTTCTGCAGATCCGTTACCCCATCTCATGACACTCAAGCGTGTCAATGCCACAGTACATGCATTTAGTTGCGAATCACAGCAGAAGTACGTCACCTTCCAATCTCTCACCAATTTTCCTCCTCCTTGCAAACAATTGCATTGTATTCATACGATAGTGTCTCGCTAGATCGACAACGGGAGGTCTTTTATATCCTTCACCCAATTATTCCATGACTCGCAAGATTATTTGTGATATAGTCACACTTGATTTGTTCACCATGCTTGCTTCTCATCCAACGTAGTGAGTGATATTTTGCAACCATGTCTTAACTTCGGAGATGCCTCATAAATCTTGTCCATATAGTGTCAAACCTCTCTTTAGTATATGCTTTAGCTGCATAGGTACATATTTCCAAACACCTTGGACCTCGAATCTCTTAACAAAGTTATCCATGAGGTGCCCAAGCACTCCACGTGTTCTCAGCATGGGTACACATTCTTCATCGCTATCTCTAAACCCTTACATGCATCGGAGCTTATTGCCAAGTGTGGAATGTAGATGCATTTCTTTAGTCAGCTCAAGAAACCAAGTCCAGTTATCAGTTGATTCAGACTGAAAAAACCCAAATGCCACAGGAAACATCCAGTTGTGTCCATCTATTCCTGTGGCAGAAGCTAGGTGGCCATTCCACCTACCATTTAGAGCTGTGTTGTCTATGCTCAAGTATGGTCGACACCCGTTGATGAAACCATCTATACAAGGCTTGAAACAACAAAAGAATCTATAGAAATAAACTCCTTCTCCATCCGCCTGCACATCGACCTCTACAACATTTCCAGGGCTCCTCTTCTCTACCTCAGCTTTAAATCTCACCAACATGTCAAAACTTTCCTCCCATTTGCCGAATATCTTGTCTATTGCCTTCTGCCTACCCTTCCACACTGTCCAGTAGCTTAATTTGACATTATACTTCTGCTCTATATTCTCTAGTAGTTCCTTTGTACCCATGTTAGGATGTTGCTTAAGAAAAGGAGCCGCCTTCTCTGCAACCCAATTGTACGAGGCCATGCTTGACTTAATTCTGCTCGTTGACGCACACAAGTGATGAAATTTATTTTTAGTTACCTGCATAATCAACATACACATTTACCAGTACGCTCTAATAGCAAAGGAATTGTATTAAGAAAATTATGCATCACACACCCTCACAGATTTCCCGTCTCGAGTGAGCCTTGCAACTAAAGCCCATGGACATCCCTGAGCTTTGCAAAAGCCCCTATAGCGAACAGTTGATGACTTTTCTGTAGCCGCCTCGAATTGGCTCATAATTGCATGCTGCCTTAGTGCCATTCTGAACTCTTCCATGGTAGGATATAAGCTGCCAACTGCCATAGGTGGGTTCTCTTGATCATATTTCACAGCTTCCTCACTAGGAATTGCATCAGTCACATCTTCGTTAGATTCAAAACCATCACTGTCTGACCCCTCCATATCACTTCCACTTCCATCATGGCCATCAGCACCAGCCCCATCATCCCCACTGTTATGGCAATCAGCACCAGCCCCATCATTCCCACTGTTAGGGCAATCAGCACCAGCCCCATCATTCCCACTGTTATGGCAATCAGTAGGACTCCCATTATTCCCTCTGTCATTAGCCTCATCCCTCAGACCCAACATTTCGAATACTTGGTCCTCACTAATCAATGGTCCCCTATGCCCAAACACATCATCCAGACTTTCTTCGAGTTGCAACTTATCCCAATCAAACCCTCTATCCTCTTCAACCTGACTACCAGCAGTTGCGTTTGTAACACTGCTGCCATGTGAGTTACTAAAGCAACTACTATTAGCCTGAATGGTGTTAGCATCGTCGTCCGAGGTCGAACCCGAGCCTTACCAAAAATGGCAGAGAGCAGTTCAAACATACCAAAACAAATCTACCATAGCGTTTTGTGGTTTTCTTGTTACTCATTTCAACTACCAAATCAAAACTAACACGGATCAAATACTAACAGAGTTTATCTTATACGCTATAATGTAGTTTATCTGCTAAACCGAAAAACTGAAGCTACGAAAAGTCTCGGTCAATACATCAGCTTGCTGCTCTTCAGAACTAACATGCGCAACTTCAATCTTTTCATTATCAAACTCTCTTATAAATTGGTACCACATGGCATGGATCATGAAAACGATTAAACAGGAAAAACAAGAATCGGAGTTATTCTTCCAATGTTGTTCACACTTACAAGCGAGGGGAGGTGAGAGGTCGAACCGAGGTCGAACCGACCATCTCCGCGCCGAGCCGCCGAACCTCGCGGTGCCTTCGACCGTGGTGGATCTGGGCGGCCGGACGGAAGCACCGGCGGAGGACCGTCATGGCGCTTCAACCCTAGCGCCACCAATGTCGCACGACGAGGATCCCTCACTCTTCGCCTCACTCTTCACGGGCCCCAACCCTAGCGCCGCACCAATTTCACGCAAAGCGGTGTCTTCACGGCCGTTACACTCCGGCACAAGACTTGTGGCAAGGGCAAAATCTGAGGGCAAAACGGTAAAAGCACCTCCTAAACAGTGCAAAAATAGTTTCGAAAATCTTGAAATGCTGGGAAAATACCGAGGGTGTCGGTGAGGCAAAGAATTCGTCGATTCATGTCAATTTCATGAACCGCGCGAATTGGAGTATCAATCTGTGAATTGCCGCCGAATTGGGTGTCACCCAGACAAATTTCCCTACAATCCGGATAGGAAAGAAAGGAAAAGGGAAATTACTTGTTTGCCCTCAAGTTTTTTTTTATTCTCTGTTTTCTTATTTATTTTCCGAAACCAGTAAGAAATTCAGAAAATTAATGGAAATAACAGGAAAATTATGGAAAATTGCTAGAAAACTTCAGAAAATTATTTAACTATCGTATTAATTTTCTAGCATTCCTTTGCAGCATTTATGAATATTTTTATATATTTTGCAATGATTGCTCTCCTTTTTCACTGTAAATGCATGAGAATTCAAGCCGCCAAGACGAAGTGGCCATCACAAGGCCAGAAAGCCAAGACACGGTTAATCGTATCGCCAAGATGAAGCCGATCGCATGCACGAAGCCGATCGCATGCGCGCATAAACCCGATCGCATGCATGAAACTGATCGCACGAAGTCGATCGCGCGCATGAAACCGATCGCACGAAGTCGATCGCATGCATGAATCTGATCGCATGCACGAAGTCGATCACATACATGCACAAAACTGTATCTATGAATCTTGTATTTATTACTTTCTTTAGTTTACTGGAAATTCATGAGAATTTAATTTATGCATTTATGAATCTTGCAACCACTCTCTATTAGATTGCACGAAGTAATCTAATGAAAGAATCTTATGAATATGCAAATGAATAGCATTGTCAAACGTGAGTTTGAAGAACTGACCCTGAATGGTCAGAACTATTTCACATGGGCACCAGATATGAAGATCGTGCTTAGGAGCAAGAAGTTTCGAACTGCCATCGGCCTAGGGTCCTCGAAGGACGCCAGAAACCTCTTCCGAAAGCGTAACGATCAAGCTTTGCACTTCCTCGGGCATCACCTCTCACCACTCAAGAATGAATATATGGCTAAGGAGAGTGCACCTGAGTTATGCACTGCACTTCAGAAGCAGTTCGAGAAACTCAAATCCACCATCTTGCTCCAAGCACAAGAAGATTGGGCTCACCGAGGTTTACTGGACTAGAGAACGATGGTCGAGTACAATTCTACCTTGCACAGAATTTGTACCAATCTCTCTCTATGTGGCAAGAAGATCACTAAAGAGGAGAAGAATCCGGTTTAAGGAAAGTCCAAAGCATGAATCGCACTATTAACATCTATTTTAGATTGTGGTTGTTAATGAATTTTGAATAATGAATTGTAAGCTCTCGAAGAGCATACTTTTTCTTTCTCATGAATGAATATGTAATTTACCCTTTATTCCAGTATTCTATTTTTGTAAGTAATGTTTGAATTATTTGCCACTGTCGGATTGGAATTATATTTCTTTTATCTAGAAATCGTGTAGCGCCCAAATAGAGGAGATATGTATTGTTGACAGTGGCACAACAAATACCATCTTAAGAGAGTCGAAATACTTCCAATCGATCACGAAGAACGCTGGAAAAATTACTACAATCGCAGGAAGCGATTCCTATATAATAGGTTCTGGAAGAGCCATAATTATATTACCAATGGGTACAACTTTGGTAATTGAAGAAGCCCTTTTGTACCCTGAATCAACGCGCACTCTTTTAAGTTTCAAAGACATTCGCGCCAATAGGTTTCACGTAGAAACCAATGAAGAAAATGGCAAAGAATACTTGTGCATTGTGAAGCACGCGGTATGTGGAAAAATGATATTAGAAAAATGTCCCTCATATGAATCTGGGTTGTACTATACGAAAATTTATGCACCCGAAGTGTATACTTCTTTGAAGATTGTTTTTGGAAGCTCTGAATTATTTTCTTTGTGGTATTGTAGATTAGGCCATCCTGGTCTTAGAATGATGAGAAATATAGTGAACAACTCACAAGGTCATGGCATTAATGTTCAAAATTTCCCGAATCATGAAGATTTTGTGTGCCATGCATGTGCCACTGGGAAATTAATAACTGACCCTCTGTTATGAAAGTGCAAAATGAAATCCTTGCATTCCTGGAACCATCCAGGGGGATACTCGTGGCCTGATTCAGCCCTTGTCAAGGCTATTTCGGTACTTCATGATGCTCATTTATGCGTCCTCGAAATGGTCGCACGTATGCTTGCTGTCAATAAGAAACCATGCTTTTGCAAAGCGATCTCAGAGATCATCGAATTAAGAATGCATTTCGATCATCGTGTGAAGTCCATTCAATGGACAATGCCGGCGAATTTACTTCCAAGGCATTTGATGATTATTGTACAGCAACAGGAATAGCAGTTGAGCACTCTGTACCGCACGTCCATACGCAAAATGGACTAGTGAAGCACTAATAAAGAGGATTAAATTCATAGTCTGACCGCTCTTGCAGAGTTGTAACTTGCCCAACACTTGTTGGGGACACGCATCTCGCACGCATCAAGACTCATCAATTTTAGACCATCGCCTACAACATCCATTCACCAATGCAATTAGTGCAAGGGGTCATCCCGAAGATTTCCCATCTCGTAAAATTTGGATGCTTGGTATATGTACCGATATCGCCTCCACAAATAATCGCAATGGGCCCTCTCAAGTCTGGGATATACGTTGGTTATGAAAGTGCATTCATAATCGTATTTGGAACCCATGCTCGAGACTTGCATACTGACCGATTCATTGATTGTATCTATTGACGAAGAATATTTTCCGTCATTAGGGGAGAATTAGAACCCTTGAATAAGAATGCCGGAAAATAAGCATAGAGAATTCCGTAAATGACCCTTGCACTAGTTAAGAAAATGAAAGTCTATGAGACTCTATCAAGTATCTGGCGCCTTATCATTTTTGTGATATGAAGGAAGTGATTAAGTTGCATTACTAGAAGTAATGCGCCAGCGAGGGTTGCAATACCAAAGAGAATTTATGGTACCCCTCAACCTGTTCTAGGGCCCCAGAAGAGAACAGGTAGTCTGGTTCCTCCAACCCGAAGTACCCGGGGACGCTTGGGGAAAAAGGGGAAAGAGGACTTATTACAACCAATCACGAAAATGCCCCGAGTAGAGAAGGGGGAGCCAGTTGATACCTGGCAGCTGGAGAAAAGCCTGCTAGCGAGGCACTCCCAGTTTGAATATTCCATTACAGGAATAAATGCATGAATGAATCGACCAAATGTGTGCGCACACATCGGCGATAAGAGCTAAAGGAACTTGCTTCTGTGATGGGAAATAACAGTGAAGAGCAAGTAGAAGTGCATGAAGCACCCCATGACGAAATGGTCATAAATTTTATAATAACAGGAGAATCCCTGAATAGAGCAACAGCCAATGTCGTTGCATACTTTGCAAAGAAGATTGCCTCGATCATTGATCATGATCCCGAGCACAGATCTCGCAGAATGCAAGAAAAGGCTAGATTGGGAAGAATGGAAGAAGGCAATCACCGCAGAGTTAGTCTCTCCGAACAAAAGAGAGGTGTTTGGGCGATGTGCATACGCCTCCCCATATAAACCAGAGGTCACAAATGGGTTTTTGTTGGAAGAGGAATGAAAACAACGGTTGTAAGGTACAAAGCAAGGCTTGTTGCGCAAGGTTTCACTCAACGTCCTGGGGTTGATTATGAAGAAACCTATTCTCCGGTCATGGGAGGAATAACCTTTAGATATTTGATCTCAATGTCAGTCAACTTGAAGTTGAAAATGAAGCTAATGGATGTTGTCACAGCATATCTGTATGGAAATTTGGATTCGGAGATATACATGAAAGTACCGGAAGGTATCCCGATCTCGAATCAAGATAGAGCAAACAGAAACCTATACAGTGTGAAATTTGAGAAATCACTGTATGGGCTAAAGCAGTCAGTAAGAATGTGGTACAATCGCTTGAGTGGCTTTCTCTGCAAGAAAGGCTACACAAACAGCGAAGATTGTCCATGCGTACTTATACAGCGATCCCCGAATGGATTCTGTATAATCTCCGTTTATGTAGATGACTTGAATATCATTGGAACGGATGAAGAAATTGAAGAAACTTGCTCATACTTGAAGTCTGAGTTTGAAATGAAAGACTTAGGTAAAACTAAGTCCTGTTTAGGCTTGCAGCTTGAACATGTCCAAGGAGGAATCTTGGTACATCAATAAGCCTACACGCAGAAAGTGTTGGAAATGTTTGGTTTTTGAAAAATCATATCCTGCGAAAACCCCAATGGTCGGAAGGTCACTCCAAGCAGACCAAGACCCATACAGGCCTAGAGAAGAGGGGAAGGAAGTCCTGGAAACGGAATTGCCGTATCTGAGTGCAATTGAAGCGCTCATGTACCTTGCATATAGCACCAGGCCGGACATTGCGTTCGCCGTGAACTTGCTAGCCAGGTACAGTGCAGAACCCACCAAAAGGCATTAGAAAGGGGTTAAGGACATCTTCCGTTACCTTCAAGGAAGCAAGGACCTCGGCCTATTCTATAGAAGAATGAATGAATTAAATTTGGTTGGCTATGTCGATGCTGGGTGCCTATCGGACCCGCATACTGGAAAGTCACAAACGGGATATGTTTTCCTTTGTGGAGGAACAACAGTTTCTTGGAAGTCGTCTAAGCAGACTCTTGTCTCGACGTCGACAAACCACTCGGAAATCATTGCCTTGTATGAAGCCTCCTGTGAATGTGCATGGCTTCAAAGAATGGTTCACCACATCCAGAAGTCATGTGGTTTGAACATTGAACAATCTCCCACTATAATCTATGAAGACAATGCAGCTTGTGTTGCTCAAGTACAGATGGGATATGTGAAGAGTAACCTCACGAAGCATTTCAACCCCAAGTTCTTCTATGCTCATGAATTGCATAAGATGAACGAGATTAAGGTACTGCATACTAAGTCATGTGAAAATCTCGCAGATTTATTCACTAAGTCACTTCCAGCATCTACTTTTGAAAGGTGCGTTAAAGGAATTGGGATGATGAGACTTAGAGAAGTGCAGATTTCAGGGGGAGATATTTCACATACTCCTACATAAATCTTGAACTTGAAGTTTAAGTACCCAACGTGATCTTGAAGATTAACATTGAAGTTTGGGTGAATTGTACTCTTTTTCCCTTAGTGAGTTTTCATAGAAGTTTCTCATGTAAGGTTTTTGATGAGGCAATTCGTGCAACACAACAAGCGTATGTTATATACTCTTTCTCCAAGTATTTTTTCCCACTGGATTTTTCTGGAGTTTTGATGAGGCATATGCATCTCGCGGCAGAGGGCCAAGGGGGAGTGTTAAGAAACCTAAGCGGCCCACGAAGGCCCGTTTGGCTCACCTGCCGAAACCCTAGAATAGGACTATAAATAGAAGAGGGGTCCCCCCACTGTATCTAATCCAGAGAAAGCAATAAAGAAACTCTGTCCGTACATCCTGTGTCTCTGTGTGCATTGCATTGTTCGATATTTTCGATCTGTCGGGAAACTCCGGACTACACCCGGTAGCGAGGTTTCTCAACAGTATCGAGCACGGCACAGAGAAAGGGTGAGAAACGGTAACTACACCATTCGGTCATGGATCAGCTGCCTCCTTGCCGGACCGCCAAGGAACGCGCACTTGATCTTCCTGAAGAGCGCCTTCGGCACGGCGAGCCAGCTGCCGGGGTCCCTGCGCGGCCGCCCCGCGCCATCCCCGTTCAGCAGCAGCCGGTTCAGCCGCAAGACCATCGCGTTGCGCTCGAACGAGTCGTACAGCGTGCTGCGCTGCCCGCGCCCGCCGACGACGACCTGCTGCTCGTGGGCGCCGCCCGCCCTCGTCGCCGTCGCACCGCCATGCCCGCAAGCGAGCGGGGCGGGCACTGGACCGTCTGGGAGGAACATGCCCGCGCGCGTCGTGCGTGGAGATCGAGCTTTAGCCGCCTTGCCGCTCGTAAGCTTGCGCCAGCGCAAGTGCAGGATGCTGACAAGGGACGAGCCGTGGGTGTTAACGTAGCGAGGCGTCGAGTCCCAGGAGGCGCCGGCAAGATCTACAGAATATCCAGCACATTTGGGGCGTCTTCTCCGCGGAGAAACTGGTCAGCGATGACGTTGCTATTTTGGTGCCTTGTTTGCAGCGGCGGAACCGAAAATTTTTAACGGGAGTGTACACTTTACAAGCGTAAATTCTGAAATCTTATATAATCGTTTCGTAGCATCATAAATCCAATACATATATTTGAAATCTGCTAAAAGTACAATGCAAATAGTTATGAGATCTTTCAAACCTCAAACCACCAAAATCAGTATCAATTCAATTAACAAATTTGATCCATTGAAAATGTGACATCATGATATTTCTCAATTTTTTGGAGGTGTTGGTGCATGCCACCTAGATCCGCCATGGTCTGTTTGTAAGGTCATAAGCTCCAGCGATTTGGCATTGTTCAGAGTATATATGGCCAACGAAACCAAGTCCGTGTTGCCGACAAACCCTCTAAATACAGCCCTTTTTGAGATGACCATGTGGCTGCGAAGGAAAGAATGATATCAATTCTTCGTCATATGAAGACAAAATGCATTCATCAATCTGTGTCGACGAAAGGCAACATGCATTCATCAATTCTTCGTCGTGTAAAGGCACCTTGGTGGGATATTCATGTCAGCTGTGACCTCGATGTGTGAATCTTTTCTTAGGCCATTCCCAGTGGAGGTTTTATGAGGATTTCATTCTCATTAAATGATGTGACACATCAGCAATTTGGATAACGTGGTAAGATAATTATGAAGAGAGAGAGGGAATGAGTTTCATCAGGATGAAATTAGGTGTACACTATTTTCAAGACTATAAAACTTGTTGAAACTAGCACTGGGGGCTATAGAGTTTCATTTCATCCAACTTCGCCTAATCTTGTGCCTTGCAATTAAATGCGATGGTTAGCATATGAAACCGTGAAATGAAACTGTGCATTGTGGCTCTTGTTTCATTCATCTACTCAAATCTCTTTAGATGATATAGCAATATTGGAAACCGTGAAATGAAACTCTCCACTGGGAATGACCTTACAACTATCTCTCGGTGCAGTGGCGTAGCCATTAAGGAGACAACATTGAACTTGAGTCCATCCACCGTTTGTCTCATATATCTTTCTTTTTTTTTAATATATGCATTTAGATTACACAAGGCTATGTTTGCTATATCTGTATATGAATTTGCGTTGCACAAGACTATATTTGTTACGTTTGTCTCAATTTAGCTCAGTTTACTTCAATTTTTGACAAACAAATTTTAAACTTAGTTCTTTAAGCTCTTCCTATATTTTCATCTTGGCTTCGGCACTGTCTCTGCCTCGGAGGTTGTAACCATGCGAAAACGTTCTCAGATTGATGCCATAAATGTGTAGGTTCTCCACCAGGGTACCATCGTCAAGGGACAAATGCTCCAGCCCGCGTAGATGATGGCCAATCCGCAAGCACATGCATGGTCAGTGCCAATCTCGAGAGCAGGGCATTTGCAAAGCAATGATTCGAGATCATCCTCCGCGATATGCACAGGTTGCAGCTCAAGCATTGTAAGGGGTTCACAATCACAAACCCTCTCAGAATCAGCCTCCGTGGAGATGGGCTACTCCGTGCATGTCATCTAGGAGCTGCAAAGGTAAGGCGCCTAGGAGCCGGCGTACGTATTCATCCGGGACGACCTTGTGTCCTTGTAGTTCAGAGACGGCTCACTCAAGTTGACGACAAGTCGTCTGAATCTCACGGAGGCAGCAACGGCGACCCAGGCGTCAGTATGACGTGCATCCTCCTGGCTGAGCCCGAACTGCAGAACAAACTCCTCCGGTCCGAAACCTTGGTGTTGCCGCGTAGCATTGAAGCATTGTTTCGGAGTTCAGTATCAACTGGGGTAGCTGGCCAGTACTGTCTCCACTAAGGTTGTTTGGATGAGTGGTAATTCTACGAGTGATTTTGGAATTTAGTTTAAATTTGAATTAGATCTTAAAATATTTTAATGAGATACCCTAATCCAAACACCCTCTTCTATAGGTGGTTAGTGGGATGACATCGAATGAGATAGTATAGTACTGTACCACTTAGATCTATTATTTTGAGTGAAAAAAATGTTTCAATATCTATATAGAATATTCTTAAATTTCTATCTCACCATCCAAGATGGGATGGTTGAATTTAAACAACAAAACATATAGATGATTTTTTTCTTAAACCATCTCATACATGTACCACTTAGTACAAGCAACCAAATACGCTCTGTCCAAAATTGTAAGACATATTTACTCTTAACACGTAGGCCAAAGAGATATTGAACATTACGAAACTATCCTTAATTATTATCTCTAACCACTATATTTAATGCATGTATATAGAATAAAACTAGATATTCATTCGGGATATAGAGGGAACATCGTATTAATTTTACATTAAAATGTGAAATAAACCTTATATTTGTTGACAAGACGAATAAAAAAATACGCCCTGTTTTTTCAGATTGAGTACTAGACAACACAATAATTCTTGCGGCATCTTTCATCTACAAAAATGAGAGCACCCTCTCTACGGACAAGGATCCGGTGTAGTCCCCACAGGCACAGACCGTTCGATCGAAGCATCGGACGGTCCGGATCGACTGAAAACGAAATGAAGTGTTTTATTACAATATGATGAACAGTATTTGCGCACAGTAAAAAATATACCTGGGACCGTCTTAAGGTCCAGTACGACCCATGTTACACTACCAAAAGACTTATCACAATAGTGGTGCGATCTAAATCTAACTATCTATCATGGCGGAAACTCCTTGTCGTCGTCGAGCTGAGTCAGGTCCACCACCTAAAAGCGACTACTGAGAATTTCTAGGGATGAGAGAAATCTATGCGTCATCTGCTAATGCGGAAGTTTTGAAGGCAGTTGAGAGTAGAAAACTCAAATCAATTTTTGGGAAACGGAGATTTAGATAAGGCAGAGGGAGGTGAGAAGAAGATAGCGAATACGCTTATATGTTTTCGTAATCTGTTTTGTTTAAGTTTAAATAATCCCTTTTTGAAAAACATTTCCTAGAACCAACTTGGGGTCTTGATCTACTGGTCAAGTCAGGCTCTGATACCACTTGTAACGGACCACCCTTTCCAGGGGGTGCGTATAAATACCTTTACAGCTACCCAGGATTTTAGCTGTAGGTAACCAAGCGCTCATTGCCTGATAAAAGAACAAATGCGAATATTTTACAGGCAAAATAAGGGCCCAACGGCCAAGGTTTTACAAAAGGTGCGGCAGGCACCGAATACATTACAGAACACCCACAGGAAAGACTTGAGCAGATAGATCAAGGCCTTCAAAAACCAAATAACATCGCCATCTACGATCTTCTGAAATCCGTCATCTTCTTGGAAATCTAAGAGGGGGTTAGGAGCAAGGGTGAGTACACAACCGTACTCAACAAACCACACGGAAATTCTGAATATTACATGCAATGGTAAACAAAGGCAGGCGCAGGTTTTAGATATTGTGGATGCAAGTTGTAAACATTAGTTTTCATTTTACATTTGAAACACAAACCATAAATAGCAATATATATCATGGGGGGTGGTCATTTGCAAAGTTCACCATTACGACAAATTCCATTTATGAAAGCTACAGGGGCGCAGTTACAGGAATCACCCTAAATTAACTCAGCTTCATTAACCGGAAGCACGGCGATTCAATACCATTGATATCACTCTGCAGAGGTGCTCACTTTACCCACAAGATATCATCGATCGTTAGTGCCATGCGCAAACAACATGCAACTTTAATGCATGCGTCGCCGGATAATCATAGCTTTTGTTGGACTTCCTTTCTTAGCTCCTACCCAAGAGGCTAAATTGGGCCCACAAAGACCCCAGATCCCACGGGCGGTCTGGCATTAGCGGCTCGGTTACGGTGGACACCTCTTGCTAGAGAACCGATGGCGCACCATCCTGTTCCACCCGGCCGCTTAGCGGCCCATTCTCTTCCCGAATCGAGTTACTTCTAGGTATTCAAAAGGGGAGTACAATGTACCGAGCTATGTTGGGCCAAGTCAACGGGATTGGCCGGCCCAACTTGTGGTTGAGCGGGATCTGAAGTTATTTACTTTGCCCAAGGCATCGGTCCTTAAATGCCAAAGACTCGGCCAAATGACATACCACAACCCGTTGGTATCAACTGTACCACCGCCAAACCACAACCTGGCCTCATCATCGGCTGGGGATTGGGCCAGTATCCACCTCTCGTGGTCCGCCCAATTAGGGACCCCGAACCGTAGCAATTTTTGGAAAATCACCCGAGCCATCCCTCGGAGATTTTTAAGCTAATTCAACTAAGAGTGAGATTATAATTATTGCTATTCTACGGTGGTTCAATATTTTATAACCTAAGGTTAAAAAGGAGTTAGGACGTAACAATAGGGGTAACATTTGGTATTATCTAAGCATGTCATTCGAAACTACCACATTTTCTAGTTTTCTAAAATACCAAAATAATGCAATACAGAAATATATATACATATAATTGTAACGGAACTAGGTTCAATATGTTCAAGGAGTGTGGCTTGCCTTGCGTGTCCGAGGGTTCGCCTAAAAGAAAGTGGTCGCTGTCGTGTCTGGCCTTGAACGGCTCCGGCTCCAAGTATAGCTCCAACGTCCGCTCCTACTCCGAGATTCGTGCCGACGGTTGTCTTGGCGTCGAATCTAGCGTCAAGAAAAGCAAACAATAAATAAACGAATAAAACAAAATAAAGAAAAAGAAATGGAAAAGAAAATGAGAGAGAAAATGGCTGGATTAGAGTTCAGGGGCATTCCAGGAATTTTCTGGACTTGGTTTGGCGAAACAGAGATCATTTTTGGACTCAGCGGCTCGAAACGGTCAAGAATATGTATTTTTGGCATTTTTGGCATTTTTGGGAATTTTTCTGGAATCAACAATTGATTTTCGGATTTTCTAATTCAAAAATCCAAAATCGTAAATGAAAAAGGGCACTGTGTAATTGGGCCCACAAGAATACTAATTCGGCCGTGCGGCCCGGAGCACAACCCACATCTCAGTAGGCCCAACATGGAGGTGGGAGGCGACGAGACAGGCCCGACAGCAGTGAGACAAGGAAATGGCCGACTCGTGGGGACCAAGCGCCAGGGGACGGAGGGTATGCACCGACCGGTGGGGTCCGGTTGACAGGAGATGAAGGGCCTGTGAAGCGAAGTGGCGAGGAACGGCGGATTCAAGGAGAAAGCGGCGGATCCGTGAGCGAGCTTGGGAGAGGAAATGGAGTGGCCGAACGGGGAGAGGTGCTTGTCTGCGAGCTCGGCGAGGTAGGGAAACAGTGACGGGAGAGCGAATCGGGCCTGGTAGAGGGCACCGGAGCCGAGGGAGACGACGGCGGTTCCGGTGAACAGTGGTTCGGGGTAAGAATGGATTGGTGGGAGTGGACGATGAACTTACGGTGAACTCAGAGCGGACGAGAATTTGGTGGGGAATGAGCGGAGGCGCCATGGGTGGGATGTAGCCGAGACGAAGAAGACGAGGCGGGCGAGCACTGTGGGGAAGCGAGAGCTTGGAAGAGACAATGCTACTGGTGGAGGTGGTCATGGCGGACTCGGCTCAGCGAGAATGGCGGGAATGGGGGTCTTTATAGCGTGGGCGAGAGGAGGAAGAGAGTGGTCGGAGGAGAGAGAAGAAGGGTGCGGTGAGAATGGTGGCGGCGGCGGGATTCTCGGCGGTTTTATGAGCGGATTCAGGGCGAACCATGATGGCGGAAGGAGGGCGGCGTTGCTGCGGCGGTGTGAATGCGATGAGACCGGCGAGGTAAAAGCAATGGCGCTCACAAGACGGACTGCAAATGCAGGGCGTGGGGAAGAAGATAAGGGAGGAGGTGACGCGTGGGACGGGCCGTAGGCTGGGTCAAAATTTGGAGGAGGAAAGCCAAGCGAAAGAATCTGGTTTGCGCAGAGTCGGGTCGGCCAGGAAGGGAAGGGAAATCGGGCGGGCAAGGAGCGGGTTGGAGAAGAAGAACAGGGCCGGGGGTGAAAGCGGGAGGACAGAAAAGGAAGGCGCATTTTTGAGGGAACGGCCGAACACGGGAAGAATTCGAAAATGGTTTAAAGGAATTTGGGAAAATTCCGGCAAAATTCGAATAACTCCAATAAAATTGAATAAATCCATTTTTGAAAATTTTGGGTTATTTCAACCTACCCCCCTTAAAATAAATCTCGTCCCCGAGATTTACTCCTTAAGGGACATGTTGAGAAAATCCTGCTGCATTTCCGATTCCGTATCCAGATGGTTTCCTCCGAGGTGATTCTTATTCTGAGGTTGACCCACTCTGGTATTTCTGCTCTAGATTCCCCCTTCAATTTTGTCTCTGTAATCTGAACTGGCTTCCTGCGATATGTTAAGTCACTTGTAGCTCAATTCCTTTTGACCTTATCTTAACGATTGAGATAATCACGACTCAATCTGTAATTTGTAGGCCACCTTTTCGGTTCTGTTTGCAAACCTGACATGGGCTAACATTCTTGGGTAGGAGTCTTTTCTTAAATATGGAACCCGTGTTCTTGCTCGAGAGCGCCACTCTTAGGTAGACCAAAGCTTTGACTCATGAACTGATATTCTTTCATTCGCTGGCCTCATAACCTTTTTTTTATTCTTCTTAGGTAACTCATATATATACACACATATATTTACATATATATACCTCTTCTTCCTCTTGATCGATTTTCTCATGGGCCTCCTTATTATAAACATCATGTGGCTCCGAGAGTTGCCTTTTTCTCGATCTCGCCCATTTTAATGGGGTCCCATGCTTCTGTTGTAAGTGCTCCAAAAGTGACATCCTTTAACTGTCTACTTGCATTTTACGTAGGGAGAGTTCGGCGAGTGGTAGGCATGCGGTTCAAGAGGCTCTGTAGGTCAAGCAATTGTCTTTAGCATGTCCTTCATGACCTGATTAACTCCTTTTTCCGTTTGTCCATCAGTCCTCCGGCTGTACTTAATCATCAAGTCTGTCCTTATCGTTTCCTGCAGACACTTCCAGGAATTGGGCGTGAATCCGGTCCCTCGATCCTTTACAATTTTCTTCCGGATTCCATGCAGCTTTACTATTTGCGTCAAGCATAGCTCTGTTAATTCATCTCTATCGAAACTCTGCTTGCTGGGATTTAAAATGGGCTACTCTTGGTTAATCGGTCAATTATCTCTTAGTTATCATCGCATCCTGACTGAGTCTTCGGGCATTCCCGTAGTAAGGTCCATTCTGATTTCGTCCCATTTCCTGTCTGGGGTCGAGTGTGGCTGTAGTAAACTAGTGATCCTTCAATGATTCGTCTTATCCTTCCGACGTACTTCACAGCATAGGACATCCCTGGCTGCTTTCTTTGTCAAAATCAATCCTCTCATATTTTTATCATCATATATATAGTCATGAGGTCGGAATACGACTCGTTCACCTTCCGAAAACTCCTAAGGAGTTGGCATCTGTCATTCTTCTCTTAGACATTGTTGAATCTTTCTATCTTCTGGCGGTGTTAACTTATTCTGGTCTCGCCTTAATTCCTGCCTGGGGTTTGGGATTGGTTGTAGCAAGTCAGTGCTTCTTTGATGAACAATCTTATTCTTCCAACACACATCCTAACCTTGGACATTCTCGGCTATTTTCTTTGTCAAAATCAATCCTCTTATATCTTTATAATTACGCACACGGCTATGGAGCCGTAATATATATTTTGTTCATCCTATGATGCCTCTTGTGAGTTTAGTCTCTGCTATTTCTTTCCTTATACCGCCGAGCCTGCAGCGAGGCAAC
The DNA here is from genome assembly GCA_036346375.1 of Guadua angustifolia. Classification (NCBI taxonomy): domain Eukaryota; kingdom Viridiplantae; phylum Streptophyta; class Magnoliopsida; order Poales; family Poaceae; genus Guadua; species Guadua angustifolia. The sequence goes on from JAYEVE010000360.1 coordinate 37,371, forward strand.
GGTCTCCATCAAAATTGTATAAACAACGGAGGGTACAGGTGAAATGTGGCATTTTCTACTATACACTTCTGGAGAAATATTTAAAACAGGTATTACCTTTCGATTTCTGTACCCATATCCAATGCCATATCCTTCAGCTGCCCCAACATGTTACTCAAGTCTGAAAGTGCATCATCCTGCTTTGCTTTCTCAACCTGATAGAAGAAAGTGGTGTTAACTTTCAGAAGATATCGCTCCATTGTACAGTTCGTAGTTAACTGAGAAGACAGACCTGAACTTTCTGCATTGCAGTTGCTGGTGGATGATGTACATGATTGGGAGATTGTTGACGTGTCGATGCAATTCCTAGTCTTTGTCTCTGCTCCACGTGGTTTGCTGTACTAGTGAAAGAATAATCTGCCATAACTCAAAAGGATCAGCTAAGCAAAATAAAAGAGTCTCCCAAATTATTCAGAAATCTGCACCACCATACTTTGTGAAATTGGTCCTTTTATTGGTTGATTTCTCTTTGGCCTCCATGTCTTGGAAAACAGCCCCCCTAGACTTCCCAAAAGCTTCTCACTCTGAAGAGACCATAAATTTGGCACATTTTTTCAGTTAAGAACAAGACCAAAACACTACAACCTGACAAATAAGAAACAGCAAGGAAAACCTATATATTTTAGAGTTCAGTCAAAAAATTAATATGAGATCAATTACAATGAATCAGCAAGACAAACATTATTATCCATACAAGAAAGAATGTCTACAGCACTCAATAAATGGCTAGTTGTGCAGAAGCCTACGATGACAAATATAGTACCAGTCATGCTAATAAAATTAAAATTATCCACAATTTAGCCCAGCCATCGGTAATGCACAGTGCACAGAAACATAAACCCATACACTGGAAAGGAGCTCAGGTTGTGGGATATGTTATGAATAGCACTTGTTGTATACAATATGAGACCAGAATATATATAGATGCACAAGCAGGTACAAAAGGAAAGACTATATAAGGCAATACAAAAATAAGGAAAATCTATATATGAAAAGTCTATGTAAGACAATATCTATATCCTCCCCAAAAAAAAACAAATGCAAAATGTATGCAATAGCATTGCGTTTAGAAGGATTGATATTAAAGTAGAGAAAAAAAATTCAAAGTCCTAGTTTTGAAGTAGTTGTTGTACCATCCAATTCTTGAAAAACCGAGTCAACGAAGAAGAGCCGAGCTAAAATCGGCTGGCATAATGAGCCAAAACCGATGGAAAAAAGCTGACGAAATAAGTCAAGCTGAGAGTCGAAAATTGGAGTTGACGAAATGAGCCAAGCCGATGAAAGAACCAAGATACTAAGGACTTGGATTGACACAACGAAAGCAATGGCATGAGAGCAAAGCCAAAGGAGTTGACGACTGTAAGCTGAGCTAATGGATGTAAGCCAATTAAAAGAGCTGGAACCAAAGCCGAGAGACAGAGCCAAGCCGAAGAGATGAAGCCATGAGCCGACAAAGGAACCAAGCCGAGCTGATGGAATGTGTTGGAGCCAAAGCCAAGGAAAAAGAGCTGAAACCAAACCAACCATGAGCTGAGCTGATAAGAGCTGAGCCGATAAAAGCCTGAAAACCGAAGCCGGAGCTGGAGTTGAAAGCTGGAGCCAACTCTAACGCAGCTGGAGTTGGAGCCGAGAGCTAAAGCCTGAAAACTAGAGCCGGAACCAAAGTTGAAAAACCGAAGCCGGGATCCAAAACTTAGATTAAAAACCTGTTTTGGATTGTTTGGAATCCGATCGGGAAGTTGAGCTATCTCGTGCGATTGGATTGGGATGCAGAAACTCGGGCGAGTAGCGGTTCCGACATGCGGCAAGGCCGCTAGCACGGATGTCGGTGGAAGGAGCTGGAGTCGACGTCATCGAGAAGGCCGGCCGAAAGTAAGGTAAACTCTGAACAAACCATAATGGCATCGGGCGAAATTTGGCCGGCCGAGGAGGTTAGAAGCGGTCAGCCATGAGGATGGCGTCTGACGCATGCCCGCGGAGCGTTAATAGTAAAGGTTGACGGCTTCTCCAACCGTGAAAAGAGTCATGAAAGCAATAGGAGCGTCGTGACACCGAGCAGCAGAGCTCCCAGGCGGAAGGCGAATGGCAGCTCGAAGCTGAGATGGTGTCCAAGGCGCAGAGGCCGAAGGTTGGCGGCGGACAGCGCGTCACACGAGCAGAGGTTGCATGCAGACCGAGAAGAACTTGACGCAGTCGTCTACCTCGAGCTCGAGGTCAACGAATCGAAGGCTGGCAATGATAAAGAGATCAAAATCTGGCCAGATCCAAAGCCGATTGGATCTTGAAAGGCCGGGTTTGACAGAGTGGATCAGCTTGGAGGAGCCATCGGTGAGCGACATGGCCGCCCCCAGGAGCGGAGATCGTTTCTCCCGGGGGCAGCGACAACGAAAGAACATGTGGCGGCTAGGGTGGCGGAGTACAACGCCTGTAAACCCTAACCCTAGAATCTTGTTCGCATACTATGTTATGAATAGCGTATATTGTATTCAATATGAGGTCAGTAGGTCAAAATATATAGATATACAAGCGAATACAAAAGGAAAGCCTATATAAGGCAATACTTAAATAAGGAAAACTTATAGGAATAAATATATATATATAGGAAAATGGTTTCATACTCCTGGGAGTACGTACTCCCACCTCTAGTATACCACTTAAACGATATTATTATATATCTTTATCCTTTTAAGTATACTCTAATACTGATTATAAGATACTCCAAAGTGAGTTCCATGAGAAATTTCATCAAAGTCCACCCTTTGTAGTATAATTTGTTTATATATTCCTATTACATATGTAAAAGGGTATATAGTAAAAAATAAAGGGTTCCAATGATTTTTTTCAACTATGTCATATTGGAGTATCTTAGAATTATTATTAGAGTATCTTGAAAGTGATAAAGAAGTATAACACTTTCATTTAAGTGGTATATTGAAAGCGGAGTATGTACCTCGAGAGTACTAAAAAGCTTCATATATATATATATATATATATATATATATATATATATATATGGATTTGTAAGACAATATCTATATCTTCAACAGGATAAAGATAGATCTATACAAAGTTTGGCATAACTTATCTGTCAAGAGGTGCATGGAGAATAAGTCCTTATATAAATGTATTATAAAGCTATGCATCTTTAATGTTTGTGTGAGGTGATTACTGAAATTCAGGACTAACATATCCTAAAATTCTATAAAACTTAACCCCATTTTTATGAGCAATACATACAAATGTACTATAAAGCTATGCATCTCTATGGTTTGGATGAGGTGATGACTGAAATGTAGGACTAACATAGGCCAAAATTCTATAAAACCTAACACCATTTTCATGAGAAGAAACTAAATTACTTGGGTTACCCAACATCACCAAGTGCAGAACTTACCACACTAAGGTCCTGCTCGATGTCAGCCGCTACTCGATGAGTTCGGGTGATCTGTTCACCTTGACGATGCAAAGTCAGCAGGGTTTGTGTAGCATCTTCCCTGATAGCTTCAGCGGCCCTGACACAATCATTTAGTTTGTGTGAGGTTTCTTCTGCTTTATGTACAGCGTAGTCTTCCAACTCTTGCACAGATTGATTGGTGCGTTGCACTGGGACAGATTGTGCCCTTGACTGTTTTGAGAGCACTTCAGAATCAGAGTCAGAATCAAAGGGGTTTGTCCTGTGGGCAGGAGTGCCTAATGAGTTTTGCTTCGTATCCATTGATACTGGCATCTCACTTTATTCACTTCACGTACTGGTGTAATGAGCAGAGATGTCTGGTATGAAAAACTTTATTCACTTCTCGTACTGGTGTAATGAGCAGAGATGTCTGGTATGAAAAAGAAAGTGTCAAGAAGCATTACAACTGTGAGGTGGTGAGATATTCTTGACAAGAAAGGTATTGTCTAGGAAAATATTCCAAATAAAAAGAACAAAAGCCTACCATCCAAAAGCACATAGAATGTTATGAAAAAACACAGTGAATTGGAAATACAGCATCATGTTCCACATGAGCTTATCCACACGAGGTGCACACCAAACCATAATCACCAAGATTTTTTTTGCTAACACAAGCAATCATTTTATTAATTAAATGAGGAAAGAACCGATAAAACAAGAACGGCCAAGGCCATGACTCCTTTTTTCTTTTTCGAGGAAGGCCATGACTTATTGGACTACTTATTATGAAACTTTCAGTCAAGAAATTTCATAAAGCGGGGAGAACAACCTACGACTAGAAGAATGATAAGGCAATCATAAACAGAAGACCCTGCATCAATCATCATGATTATGATCTTAAAAACAACAAGCACAAGTGCTTCCAGTTACCGAAAGTCCAACCGTGCTTGATTACATATACAATGGGCATGAAAACCTTACAAGTACAGATGCGCTTTCTACTAACAAAATATCGAAAGAAGTGCTCACTAATAATTCAAAACTTCACAGAAACATATTATTCTTTGCCTTCTTGCAGTCTCGGTTATGTAATTACACGTCAGTTGATGAAACATTTCAAGAAAGACTTACATGGGAATCTAATCTACCGAGTTTTCTTCATCCAAAGAAAAACCGTACCAAGTCTCCCTTCTAAGCCTGCATCTTGCCAAACAAAAGAGAATATCCAAGCCCGACCACGCCCATCCATGTAAGGACTTTGCACGCACAAATCAGGCGCCTACAAGACCCTACCCTACCCTACCCTACAGAGAGGCATACGATACATGAACTGGAGGGGATCGGAATCATCTCTCTCTACCAGAAACATCTTTGTGCTAGGAGATTGGATCGGGGAAAAGTGAGACGCATCGAACGATACATCAATCAAATCTTCCTACCAAGAACCGAAAAACACCTACTAGCTAGTTCGGATGGATCCACCAAGATCTTAATGAGGGATGGGGGAAAGAGGGGCCACTCACCGAGCAAGCGCGGGCGGAGGAAGATGCGCCTCGACTCCTCCGCCTCCGGTGGTTGTGGTAGGAAACGAGCCGGCGCCCCCCTTCTGCAATGGAGAAGGGAGGAGGAAGCGGAGCGTTTAGAGGTGGGCGGTGAGGCGAGGCGCCGCGGGGGCGCGGAAGGCGAAGGGAATATAACCGTTGGGTTAGGGCCTAGGGGCGCTTGGAAGGATGTGTCCCAACTTTTATTTATGGCGATCATACCAGGGTTTTAAAAAAAAACACTCCAAATTTGAAATTTGAAAACCACAGAAACCGTTTGAAAACGTCAGAAACCAAAGGGTTAAAAATTTTAAAATTATTTTTTAAAAAATCGAAAACGTTCGGTTTTTCGCGAGAAACCGCTTGATTTTCACTGACCAATTGAATGTTCCTTAAAAACGATTTTCAATACATAGTTTTTTTTGAATTTTTTAAATTAGACTGGTTTATCAAGCGATTTTGGATCTCGATCCGCAGCAGTAAGGTCGAAAACCGTGGTTTTTAAGTGGTTTTCGCCGGTCTTTGACCTGGATATCCCGTACTCATTTCATCATTTTCGGGTAGTATTTTCTCTGTGAGTAAATTTTGTAGCGGACGCGGGGCTAACTTTTTTTCGAGGAAAAGAGAGCTATATTAATTACTTAGAAGTAAGATTACATTTCTGAGCAATAAGATACTCGATACAAAAAGGAAAATATGATCACATTGTTGAGTGCTTTATACGTGTTGCGCCAGTTTATCGGCCACCTTATTTTTCTCTCTTATCATATATTTCACCTCAAACTTAGGAAGATAAGGGGGCTCTTCACGCGCTTTTGTAGTCACAAATTGATGTTTTTTGATCTTCGATCCTTCATCATCTTCATCAACCTCTTGATCTCAAAAGATAACACCTATCCTGGCATCATCTCCGAGGATGCAGAGAACAGTCATCACGAAGAAGATAATCATTAAACTAGTCTTCTTTTACCTTTTTGACTTAGGGCAGTCCCAACCCATGGTGTCCATGAGTAGTGTCTAGAGGGGAGAGAGAGCAATAAACCAATGCATAGTTTCTCAACCCATGGTTTCCATGAGTAGTGTCTAGAGGAGGGAGAGAGCAATAAACCAATGCATGAGAGCAATAAACCAATGCATGCACCACAAATACAGCTTGGTAAGCGCGCAGAAATGTCCAACCCCGATTTTGCTAGTTTCTTGAGTCTTGGTACCCGCGTCGACCCAGTTTCTTGCATGAGACACGGTTTCTTCGTTTTTCCTTCTCTCCCTTCCTTAACTCCTATGCCACATCAGATTTTTGCTTAGTTGGCAGCGTAATTAATTCTATAGACACCAGCTGAGGTGGAGGGTTGGGAATGCCCTTATGGTTTACGTTCTTTTTATGATGGATGCATGTTTTCGAGGGGAGTATCCACTGCCTGGCTAGTGACAGGATGGGTCCTAGCTTGGTCTGACCCACTATTGAGTCTGTCCTGAGTTGAGTACTCAGATTTTAGGTATTTTGCATCAGACCTGCGACATGCAAAAAGGTCATGTAATCTCCGAACCGACAAATCCATACTCTGCCAGCAATAGACCATAATTTAGTTTTAATAATATTTTATTTAAAAATAATTTTACCAAAACAACACCACAGAAAAAATTACAAAAATAACACTCTGTCAACCTATTTCATTTAACGATAGAGCTTCTATCGCCAATTCAATTAGTGACAGATGCCGGTGTTTGTCGCTGAATTGAATTGGCTGAAAGATTATCTTGTCCTCATCGCTAGTTCATTTGACAACATATCGACATAGATGTATTTTTGCAAAAAAAAAAAATTGACATATTTTTTGTGTAAAATTATTTTAAAAGTATATTATTTAAAAATCCCATAATTAAAAAATATATTATTTGTAAAATGCTCGACCGGTCCCTACTACCCAGCTCCTACTGCGCGCAGCCCGCTCCCCGTGCGGCTTAAAGTTACATATGTATTCAGCTTTGCGGCCTGCAAGCTTCATTTAGCACTAGTAGTTGTTCCTGGTGACCAAATAAATACGCAGCAATCCTTACTTTGAACAATGGATGCTAGCTTAGCTGTGGGTATCCAGTGTTGGCGTTGCTCTGCTCCTATTACGGCTTTCAGTCATTGATCTAATGATCTGCAACGATGCCGTGAATGACAGACATGCGGGTGGGCTAGGCGTCTCGGCAGCACGTCGTCGGTTGCAATCACAAGCTGTGAAGAGATTCCGATCTATCGGTCGCGTCGCACGCTGCCAGCGGACAGGAGTTAGAACCATCGCCGGAGCAAGACACACACAGGCTGCTTATTAATGTGTTAGATGATGGTACGTTGTTTAGAGCTTCATATGAAAAGTTATTAGTATCTAAATTGGCAATGTTTATCTTTGTAATTAAGCGAAGCAAAGCAATGGGAATCAAAGGCCTCTGAAACGTGGCAAATAACCAAGAAACTAGGTAAGATTGATGACACCTTCTCAGACAAAAGCGAGCTGACGCTACCGAATTTTAGAAAAAAGACAGGTTAATCCCGTGCAGCCATGCTATTCTCACAGGGAGAAAAGCATGCATGGGGGGAAAACTTTCAGTGATGTCTGTAAGTCTGCAATTGGTCTGCAGAAGAATCGGAAATTGAACACTGATTAGTCAATCAAATCCGTCATCATTTACGGAGGATCTGCAAGAGTTATTTAGAGCATCTCCAATGGTGCTAGCTATAAAAAATATCCATATCATCTATAGATAGCATATAGACAACATCTCCAATGAATTAGCTATAGCATTGTCTATAAAAATAAATATTGGCCCACATGTAATAGGTAATAAGTGCCTTGGAATTAGTTATAGCCACATTATTAACCGGTCTATATCTCTCGCTTTATTTTTTTCCTTTCCACCTAAGTAAAATGCTGAGATGACACCCTTATAGCTAGCTGAAGTGGCACCATTGGAGGTGCCCTTAGCTGTTAGTCCTCGCCGAGAACACCACCTTCCCTAATGAGTAATGGCGAACGCTAAGGTCAAGTCTACATGATGGAGTCGAATTTGGCCCGAGGAAATGGACAGTGGGCACACGGACTACGGGCATGCCTGACCTTGATATTTTGGCTGGCTTCGCAAGGTTGTAGATGCGGTACAAGTCAAGTGCTATCGCCAATGGTTTTTTTTGTAGAAGGCAATGTACCAAACTCATGATCCCCACAGGATCGAACTTATCCCAAAGCCCTTGTTTTGAATTCTGAAGTGCTGGTTCAGAAGGCATTTCTGGGGTACAGGAGAAAAATGTGTGATTAGAAATGAGAAGCCATCCGGGAGATCATGGCAGGGCCATGATGCAGACAGTAATGTGAGCAATCATAGCCATAGCTCACATAATCAACAGGTAGGAGTGGTAGACGAGGTAGAAAAGGAGGTTGACTAGATTAGATGAACGACATTAAACATAATACAGAAGATAGAATAAAAATCAGGGTCATCAGACATAAAAGAAAAAGAAGAATCAAGGACATCAGACATAAAAAAACAATCAAGGTCATCAACTTATTCTGAAGACATCCATACCACCAGCGTTTACAACATGCATGAGCAAAGCTTGGATCCACTAATTTATGCAACATACTCGAGTGCTGACTGCTTCCCCAGGCCTCAAATTACCTCGGTCTTTCTACTACAATCATCACATAACAAGCATACGCCGCCTGTTTGAGAGGAAAGGAGAACAATCCAAGTGCACAAAATGTGGCAACTATTACATGCATGTTGTATATTCATGATGGACAGGTTGCCATCAGGAAAAAAAACTCTACTTTTTGTTTGGGAGAAAAAGTATGGCAAGCGATTATATTCACAGAACAGCCAAGTGCGTAAATAACACTGTTTGCCATCATCCTGCATCAGCACGGCAAATTTCATAAAAGAACCCTTGAACAAGCATATTAAAACAACAGCGTTATCATATGACTGATGACCCTCGCTAGCACATGGAAAAAATGCTCAGGTCATGAAACTTTGGCGTAACAACATTACATGTAAGCTACAGGCTACAGCATATCATCGACAGATGATAGATCAACTACAGATTTACATTAATCATGAGAACAAAATGGCACTTCTCAATCAGATGTTCGCAGAATGGGGGACGAGAATCCTATAAAGAAGTGAAACATCAAAAGGAAGAACTACTGTACAAATTTCGAAAGAAGGTTGAGCTGCTAAGCTTTCGCTCTTAAAGAACTATTGTCTGGACTTATATGATGTCATCCTGAGCACTGGCAGTATCGTTTTCATCTCCGTGGTATGCCTTCCCAAACACTTCTTCTATGACATTGTTTGTTGACAGAAATTCATCCTTCTCCCGACCGCTAGTGAAACCAATTTCCCACGCTTTTAAGTCACAATGACTACCAAAGTACCCATGCTCTGCAACGCCACCAAAGCTGTTCTCCCTGTAGTGGTCTTCAGCAAAATCAGTAGGTGTCCCATCTACAACACCAACCTGCTGAGACTCAAATGATGTGCACGAATCATCTTGAGCATCTGCATCAAACCCGGAGGCCAGCTTATTATGATCCATAAATGACATTACATGAAGACCCTCTGACACCATGACATCGCCCTCCACGCTGTGACAGTTTTCTTGCCTATATTTAACACTGGCATAGTCAAGCTCATCTTCCACATCAGACTCTTCATAAATATTTCCCTCTAGAGGAACTTGATTGCATACTCCCTCATCTTGATCAGTAAGAGACTCAAGTGGCAAATCTTCATCAGCTCTTCTTGTGATTGTAAACTCATCATCGCCACTTTCCTGCCATTCATCATTATCACTGTCAACATTCATTGGGTCGAACCTGTTCTGTTCAGCCCTCTTCCTCAACATGAAGACATTGAAGTAGTAGCTCACTAATTCTTTGGAAGTCTTGGTTGGGAAGACAAGTGGGAGTTCATCCCAAAAGTTCCTACCCAGCGAAGCAGGATTTGATGATACAACTTCCTGGAACAAATGTTCTTCCTCTTCTGTCCATCTCGAGGCTACCGCCTCTCCCATATCACAGAATCCCAACTCTTTGAAGGTGTCCGGACCAAGGGCACCCTTGAGCTTTTCTCTTGCTTCCCTCACATGTTTCCTCACACAGTTGATCGAATATTCATCAAGGCAATAACAAACTGCCTTATGGTAAACAGGTTTTAGCGTTGAAGACAACTCATTAGAACCAGGCATTGGCATAATGCAGTTTCTAATCCACTTGTCACTCTCATCTTCTTCAGTTCCATAGCATACGTGAGAAGATGATGAGAGAACAGCATAACCATCCATGGAGCTGCTCTTCATACCAGATGATATAAACTCTGGTAACTCTGCCTGATGATTTGGCCCAATAGGAACAGGTTTCCTTATGGGACAAAGGTCCATAGACGAGAAATTTTCTTCCCTTTGATAAAAACTGGGAGACCGTTGGTGGTCTTCAACATAAGTATGAGCTAGTGGAAAATGTTCAGGTGAATCCAGACCTTCATCTTCACTTTCCTCGCTCTCATATGCTGGTGACTCGAAACTTCTTTCACAGGTCCAGTGTGTGGGATACTCAGGAACATCCTCATAAGCATCTGCTGTGTAGTGGTCCTTCTCAGGTATAACTGTAATGAACAAAACATGAATCAATCATCAACAGTCTCTGCATATACCAACTTACAGAAAAGACGGTGCACTTGCAGAAAAAGGTCGCAAGTTAAAACTATATTCTTACTTTGATCATCCTGCTTCAGCCGCTTGCATTCCACCATGTCTGGTATGTCATCCGATACAGGTCTCTTATTATGATCCACTGTAAGTGCTTCTGTAACTCCACTTGCCATCAATGACTTCGGAATGGCAGCATTGACTAAACAAGCTGTGGCATTCCTTTCTGAAGGATGAGCATCAGGCACCAACTCTTCATCAAATGAGCCGACTTTTCCATCCTTTTGGCAAACTTTAGGACCAAAGAAACATGTATTAGACGCTAGGCATGCTTCTTCTACAGGACAAAGGAAAGATGTTCAACAGTCATTACCTGCAATCTGGTATTTTTCAGGAAGTAAACTTGAGAGACCATTATCCGCTCCCCTCATGTTTCCACATGCAAGCTGCATACTGTGGTGCCTCACAAAAACCTCACTGTTTTCTTTATGCAGCATGTTTTCTCCTAAGAAAGAAAAGTGAACAGAGGACATACTTATAACAAATTTTTTTTTGAGCTGAATTATAACTAATATGGTGTAATTAGTTGGCAACAAATGATCATTGGTAAAAAAAGAAATAGAATCACCCGTCTGGGAGGGAGAACAAATTACATCGGCTATCTCAGTCTGTTAGTCACGTAAACATCTTAGCCAGAACATTAGAGGCCAAATGCAATCAACGCAATGCTCGACCTCAACTAATCAAACTGAAGAGCAAATAAGAATTTGCCACCACTATTGAGTTCACAACGTGTTTGCTAATGGCCGTCTAAACAAAGGTGTTTGCTAATGCAACATCTAAAGGGTCATAAGTAAACAAACTAAACGTGTCTCAACAAGCTCACATAGCGCATCATAGAAGCCCAATCAAGATTCGTGAGTATAAATCGAACAATTGGGGATCGTACTAAACCCTATACCCGCATCCGACCACCAGAAATCCTTGCAAAATCTATGCAAGAAACAGCGAGGATCACAGCCTACACCTACAGATCCCCCACAGAACCGTCCCTCCAGGGAGAAATTTCTCCTCAATCGACCGAATCGGGGCCCGATTCCAACGCTCGGAAACCCTAATCCCGGGAACCTAAAGAATCAACGAGACGGGGCAAAGCTGGTACCGATCGAGAGGTCTCGGCGAGGGACGGGCGGATCCGGGTCGAATCGGTGATTCGAGGCGAAGGCCTGCGTGAATCGAGATCGGGATCGCGCGTTCGGGCGGGCGTGGGGAAGGTGGGGAAATTTTGGGGAAAGGCTTGGTCCACGACCGTGTCCTTTTTCTCGGCCGATTTATTTATAATAATAACGGGAAAGAAAATGGGAATAAAGCGACGGAAATTACGGCTGCCTCTCCTCGGCCGCAGGCTAGTGTTGTGGGCCCGCGTACCAAAATTGGGCCAACAAGAAGCGGTGGATGAAGCCCATCCTCTCTTCCTCCGTGTGACTGTGCCTGTGTGGCCTGTGGTGTCGAATCTTGCCATTTTCATGAGCATTTCGTGGCATCACTGACACGCATGGGACTCGTCGCCCGTTGCTCAACAAACTTTGAGCAGACGGAGAGCTCACCGCGGGCTAATTTTGGGGCTGTCTGAGAGAGTTATGTTTCAGTTTTAAGTTAAAAGTTTTTTAAATAGTATAGCCGCAAAGTAGTTGAAAAATTAAACCATAATAAAAGTATATTTAAAAGCTACAGTCGGTGGGAAGAAGTTTTTCAACTATGACTTCGCTGATCGTCTCTCACCTCACTCGCGCCTTCCCGACCTTCGCCGCCCTACCTTGCCACGTTCACATCACCTCCACGCTTGGTTGTTGTGTTTTACTAGGTTATTGCCTTCTCACCTTCGGTTGCCTCAAAAGCTACAATTCTACAAATCGGTTTATCAAAAAGCATAACAAGAAAAGTCACAACCGCCACCTACAACTTCTACTGTAATTTATTGCCAAAACCAAATTTTTTCACCGTCAACCGCAACCCCCAAACAGGCTCTTTACATAGAGTGGGCATACGGTGATAGCGGTGAGCACATGCTAGAGAACCAGTTTTAATCGTCGTATCCCTGGTGCCTCTTAGTAATGCAGTCTTTTTTCGGTGTTCTTTAGCATATCACACTGCCTGTTCGTAATGAACATTAGGAAATGTAGTAGCACCGAGCCCCCTCTCTATTTTTTTTCTCCTATGCAAGAACTTTGGATACTAGTGGTTGTTGTTTCCGAATTCCGATTAGGAAAACACAGAGGGAAGACAAGCTAGAGGAAACCGTTCTCGAAAAAACGAGAGGAAAATGTGATGAGCTTTGGCCGTATGTCATTGTCGAGTGGACGGGTACCCGCACCAAGCTGCATCCCTCCCAATCCCAACCAGATACGCACAAGGACGAGACTTGGCAATCCCAGAGTCGTCGAGTCCTTGCTACTGCCCAATGCCATTAGTTAGCTGTAAAATTCTTGTAGTAGAATGACAAATCATACTCAGGCAGTCGTCGAGAAAAAGATGACACTTAGCACAGAACTGGTATACACCATCTTACTCTTAGGTAGGTAGTAGCTACTCCATTAAGACAGCACTGGTAGTTGAGCAAGTAGCTAGCAGATGATCAAGAACGCGACCGGCGTCACACGTCAAAAACATCCATACTATTAGGTAGAAGATAAGCGAGAAATATTTTACCATAGTTACCAGAAACACAGTTCTTCTAAGTTATGTTACGAGATTCAGATTTTCGGTTCACTACTTTTTCTTCTAATCTGTATCCTAGACCGGTTAGCGAATCCGGTAACTAGGATCTTAGCTAATCAATGACAAGCTAACTAAGCATGCGTCGCGGTAGAAGAGGCCGGCCTGATCGGCGATCACTCGAGGAAGGTGCCGTCCCGCTTGCGGACCTCCACCTTGAGAACGTGGTCCACGTTCTCGCCGCGGCGGCAGGCGTCGCCCTCGCGGAGGGCCCGGAAGAAGCAGGTGTCGCCGAGGCCGAGGCCGTTGTCCACGCAGAACTGGTGCCACCCGTACCGGAACGCCGTGCGGTTGCCGCGCCCGCCCGGCCGCCTGCCGCGCTTCAGGTTCACGGTCCACGATCCCCCGCCCATCTCCAGCACCACCCTGCTCCTCGCCGCGTACCCGTGCGCTTCCTGGAACTCCACCGGAACGTTCTGCGCGCGCGAGCGAGAGCAAGCAGCGAGCGAGTTAGCACGCACGATGTGACGAGTTCTGCCCGTGCTCGTGATCGAGCAAGAGCCGTGCTCACCAGGTACTGGCCCTGCTTGTCGCACAGGTTGCACGGCCTCAGCGTCACGGTGAACAGCGACGCCGCCGGGTCGGTCTCCATGGCCGCCGTGCCTCCGCCGCCGCCGTCGTGGCGGTAGTCTCTGCGGCACATGTTGCGTTCGAAGACGGTGACGGTGAACACCGAGGTGCCGTCGAAGCGGAAGACGAGGAAGTGCCCGACCTGGAGGTCGTGAGCGCTGGCGAACTGCCGCCAGCCGCGGCCAAGGTACATGTCGCCGGAGTCGTCGACTACCACCTTCACGTCCCACACGCGACGCCCCGCGCCGGCCACCTGCAGCTTCGCGTCCCGGAGCTCGCGGTCCTTGAGCTCCCTCGCGAACTTGTCAGGCAGCCTCTGCACCACGGATTAAGCAGCTAGTGCTGGAAGTGCAGACACTGATCGAAGAGATATATGAAACGACAAGGGGGAGCTTGAATTGTGTGTGTGGGATGTACATACCAGCTGGTCCTTCGTGGAGAATCCAGGGAACATGATCTTGAAGAACTCGAAATCGGTCAAGTTCAGATTAGTCGTCTCCTCTTCCATTTTTCAGGATCTCTGCATAAAATACCTACATAGCTGGTGAGAGATCCCATCTGAGGATGCATACATATATATAGCTGGACTAGGATCTGCAAGAAATAGCTAGAACAATGTTGCAGTTTTCCAAGAGATAGCATAAAGAAAGAAAGCAACAACGTTTGGGTCACTGATCCACCGCGAATTACATGGGGTTGTACAAAGATCTTGAACGGAACACATCCTAAATTGACCACGAATTACACGGGGTTGTACAAAGATCTTGAACAGAACACATCCTAAATTGTTAGTAACTATTTGGGAATTACCTGATCGCAACGTCAATCCAACAACCCTCCAAGAGGCCACCAATTCACCTGCAAATGGAGACTGCTGTATTCAAGTGTTTCAAGAACGCAAGAGCAGGTAGCTTGAAGCAAAAGAACAAGAAGAGAGCTGCTACTGGGTGTAGTACAATGCTAAGATCAGACAACAGCAAATCAATCAACTGGATGTGTTGCTCAGCATAATCCCCTGTTTCTTCCACCAGCTAGGAAGAAAACCCACGGCATCTCAGTTTGAGCTTTGTGAAGAGTCTTCAAGAGGCAGGCCCATCCATTGCCTGAATAAGCATGGAGCATATTTTCCTTGCAGCACAACCAACGTGCAAAGAATAAATCTTTTGTCGCTTCGGTTTGCCAATTTGACAAAAAAAAAAGGTCCAACTATCGCAAGCAGGTTGTAAAATTACCAAAGTACATATGATCTTCTGAAAAGCATGTATGGTTATTTCTCGATTTACGTATTAATCCATTAACAAGCAGACAAGTTATTAAATCTTTTTTCTTTTCTTTCCAGTTTCATTGTATATATATAGCATTGCCAGCAACGGTGATGTGTCGGTACCACCACTAGCATTCCAGAGTGTTGCTCTAATTACACTGTTGTGCAGCAAAAACCAAATCCCAGTCTTCATCTGATCTTTTCTCTCTTGCGTCGTTAAGAGTGAAACCCTTATTGATGGGCACTGATGGGTCATCACTCACTTGCCATTTCTTGGCAAGAAGCAACAACAGTACTAAAGATATAAAAATCAGGGTCATCAGACATAAAAGAAAAAGAAGAATCAAGGACATCAGACATAAAAAACAATCAAGGTCATCAACTTATTCTGAAGACATCCATACCACCAGCGTTTACAACATGCATGAGCAAAGCTTGGATCCACTAATTTATGCAACATACTCGAGTGCTGACTGCTTCCCCAGGCCTCAAATTACCTCGGTCTTTCTACTACAATCATCACATAACAAGCATACGCCGCCTGTTTGAGAGGAAAGGAGAACAATCCAAGTGCACAAAATGTGGCAACTATTACATGCATGTTGTATATTCATGATGGACAGGTTGCCATCAGGAAAAAAACTCTACTTTTTGTTTGGGAGAAAAGTATGGCAAGCGATTATATTCACAGAACAGCCAAGTGCGTAAATAACACTGTTTGCCATCATCCTGCATCAGCACGGCAAATTTCATAAAAGAACCCTTGAACAAGCATATTAAAACAACAGCGTTATCATATGACTGATGACCCTCGCTAGCACATGGAAAAAATGCTCAGGTCATGAAACTTTGGCGTAACAACATTACATGTAAGCTACAGGCTACAGCATATCATCGACAGATGATAGATCAACTACAGATTTACATTAATCATGAGAACAAAATGGCACTTCTCAATCAGATGTTCGCAGAATGGGGGACGAGAATCCTATAAAGAAGTGAAACATCAAAAGGAAGAACTACTGTACAAATTTCGAAAGAAGGTTGAGCTGCTAAGCTTTCGCTCTTAAAGAACTATTGTCTGGACTTATATGATGTCATCCTGAGCACTGGCAGTATCGTTTTCATCTCCGTGGTATGCCTTCCCAAACACTTCTTCTATGACATTGTTTGTTGACAGAAATTCATCCTTCTCCCGACCGCTAGTGAAACCAATTTCCCACGCTTTTAAGTCACAATGACTACCAAAGTACCCATGCTCTGCAACGCCACCAAAGCTGTTCTCCCCGTAGTGGTCTTCAGCAAAATCAGTAGGTGTCCCATCTACAACACCAACCTGCTGAGACTCAAATGATGTGCACGAATCATCTTGAGCATCTGCATCAAACCCGGAGGCCAGCTTATTATGATCCATAAATGACATTACATGAAGACCCTCTGACACCATGACATCGCCCTCCACGCTGTGACAGTTTTCTTGCCTATATTTAACACTGGCATAGTCAAGCTCATCTTCCACATCAGACTCTTCATAAATATTTCCCTCTAGAGGAACTTGATTGCATACTCCCTCATCTTGATCAGTAAGAGACTCAAGTGGCAAATCTTCATCAGCTCTTCTTGTGATTGTAAACTCATCATCGCCACTTTCCTGCCATTCATCATTATCACTGTCAACATTCATTGGGTCGAACCTGTTCTGTTCAGCCCTCTTCCTCAACATGAAGACATTGAAGTAGTAGCTCACTAATTCTTTGGAAGTCTTGGTTGGGAAGACAAGTGGGAGTTCATCCCAAAAGTTCCTACCCAGCGAAGCAGGATTTGATGATACAACTTCCTGGAACAAATGTTCTTCCTCTTCTGTCCATCTCGAGGCTACCGCCTCTCATATCACAGAATCCCAACTCTTTGAAGGTGTCCGGACCAAGGGCACCCTTGAGCTTTTCTCTTGCTTCCCTCACATGTTTCCTCACACAGTTGATCGAATATTCATCAAGGCAATAACAAACTGCCTTATGGTAAACAGGTTTTAGCGTTGAAGACAACTCATTAGAACCAGGCATTGGCATAATGCAGTTTCTAATCCACTTGTCACTCTCATCTTCTTCAGTTCCATAGCATACGTGAGAAGATGATGAGAGAACAGCATAACCATCCATGGAGCTGCTCTTCATACCAGATGATATAAACTCTGGTAACTCTGCCTGATGATTTGGCCCAATAGGAACAGGTTTCCTTATGGGACAAAGGTCCATAGACGAGAAATTTTCTTCCTTTGATAAAAACTGGGAGACCGTTGGTGGTCTTCAACATAAGTATGAGCTAGTGGAAAATGTTCAGGTGAATCCAGACCTTCATCTTCACTTTCCTCGCTCTCATATGCTGGTGACTCGAAACTTCTTTCACAGGTCCAGTGTGTGGGATACTCAGGAACATCCTCATAAGCATCTGCTGTGTAGTGGTCCTTCTCAGGTATAACTGTAATGAACAAAACATGAATCAATCATCAACAGTCTCTGCATATACCAACTTACAGAAAAGACGGTGCACTTGCAGAAAAAGGTCGCAAGTTAAAACTATATTCTTACTTTGATCATCCTGCTTCAGCCGCTTGCATTCCACCATGTCTGGTATGTCATCCGATACAGGTCTCTTATTATGATCCACTGTAAGTGCTTCTGTAACTCCACTTGCCATCAATGACTTCGAATGGCAGCATTGACTAAACAAGCTGTGGCATTCCTTTCTGAAGGATGAGCATCAGGCACCAACTCTTCATCAAATGAGCCGACTTTTCCATCCTTTTGGCAAACTTTAGGACCAAAGAAACATGTATTAGACGCTAGGCATGCTTCTTCTACAGGACAAAGGAAAGATGTTCAACAGTCATTACCTGCAATCTGGTATTTTTCAGGAAGTAAACTTGAGAGACCATTATCCGCTCCCTCATGTTTCCACATGCAAGCTGCATACTGTGGTGCCTCACAAAAACCTCACTGTTTTCTTTATGCAGCATGTTTTCTCCTAAGAAAGAAAAGTGAACAGAGGACATACTTATAACAAATTTTTTTTTGAGCTGAATTATAACTAATATGGTGTAATTAGTTGGCAACAAATGATCATTGGTAAAAAAAGAAATAGAATCACCCGTCTGGGAGGGAGAACAAATTACATCGGCTATCTCAGTCTGTTAGTCACGTAAACATCTTAGCCAGAACATTAGAGGCCAAATGCAATCAACGCAATGCTCGACCTCAACTAATCAAACTGAAGAGCAAATAAGAATTTGCCACCACTATTGAGTTCACAACGTGTTTGCTAATGGCCGTCTAAACAAAGGTGTTTGCTAATGCAACATCTAAAGGGTCATAAGTAAACAAACTAAACGTGTCTCAACAAGCTCACATAGCGCATCATAGAAGCCCAATCAAGATTCGTGAGTATAAATCGAACAATTGGGGATCGTACTAAACCCTATACCCGCATCCGACCACCAGAAATCCTTGCAAAATCTATGCAAGAAACAGCGAGGATCACAGCCTACACCTACAGATCCCCCACAGAACCGTCCCTCCAGGGAGAAATTTCTCCTCAATCGACCGAATCGGGGCCCGATTCCAACGCTCGGAAACCCTAATCCCGGGAACCTAAAGAATCAACGAGACAGGGCAAAGCTGGTACCGATCGAGAGGTCTCGGCGAGGGACGGGCGGATCCGGGTCGAATCGGTGATTCGAGGCGAAGGCCTGCGTGAATCGAGATCGGGATCGCGCGTTCGGGCGGGCGTGGGGAAGGTGGGGAAATTTTGGGGAAAGGCTTGGTCCACGACCGTGTCCTTTTTCTCGGCCGATTTATTTATAATAATAACGGGAAAGAAAATGGGAATAAAGCGACGGAAATTACGGCTGCCTCTCCTCGGCCGCAGGCTAGTGTTGTGGGCCCGCGTACCAAAATTGGGCCAACAAGAAGCGGTGGATGAAGCCCATCCTCTCTTCCTCCGTGTGACTGTGCCTGTGTGGCCTGTGGTGTCGAATCTTGCCATTTTCATGAGCATTTCGTGGCATCACTGACACGCATGGGACTCGTCGCCCGTTGCTCAACAAACTTTGAGCAGACGGAGAGCTCACCGCGGGCTAATTTTGGGGCTGTCTGAGAGAGTTATGTTTCAGTTTTAAGTTAAAAGTTTTTTAAATAGCATAGCCGTAAAGTAGTTGAAAAATTAAACCATAATAAAAGTATATTTAAAAGCTACAGTCGGTGGGAAGAAGTTTTTCAACTATGACTTCGCTTGATCGTCTCTCACCTCACTCGTTGCGCCTTCCCGACCTTCGCCGCCCTACCTTGCCACGTTCACATCACCTCCACGCTTGGTCGCTGTTGTGTTTTACTAGGTTATTGCCTTCTCACTCGGTTGCCCCTCAAAAGCTACAGCTACAACAGTCAGTTTATCAAATAGCATAACAAGAAAAGTCACAACCGCCAGCTACAACTTCTCTACAGCCCATTAAGCCAAAACCAGCTTTTCAGCCCAACCGCAACCCCCAAACAGGCTCTTTACATAGAGTGGGCATACGGTGATAGCGGTGAGCACATGCTAGAGAACCAGTTTTAATCGTCGTATCCCTGGTGCCTCTTAGTAATGCAGTCTTTTTTCGGTGTTCTTTAGCATATCACACTGCCTGTTCGTAATGAACATTAGGAAATGTAGTAGCACCGAGCCCCTCTCTATTTTTTTTCTCCTATGCAAGAACTTTGGATACTAGTGGTTGTTGTTTCCGAATTCCGATTAGGAAAACACAGAGGAAGACAAGCTAGAGGAAACCGTTCTCGAAAAAACGAGAGGAAAATGTGATGAGCTTTGGCCGTATGTCATTGTCGAGTGGACGGGTACCCGCACCAAGCTGCATCCCTCCCAATCCCAACCAGATACGCACAAGGACGAGACTTGGCAATCCCAGAGTCGTCGAGTCCTTGCTACTGCCCAATGCCATTAGTTAGCTGTAAAATTCTTGTAGTAGAATGACAAATCATACTCAGGCAGTCGTCGAGAAAAAGATGACACTTAGCACAGAACTGGTATACACCATCTTACTCTTAGGTAGGTAGTAGCTACTCCATTAAGACAGCACTGGTAGTTGAGCAAGTAGCTAGCAGATGATCAAGAACGCGACCGGCGTCACACGTCAAAAACATCCATACTATTAGGTAGAAGATAAGCGAGAAATATTTTACCATAGTTACCAGAAACACAGTTCTTCTAAGTTATGTTACGAGATTCAGATTTTCGGTTCACTACTTTTCTTCTAATCTGTATCCTAGACCGGTTAGCGAATCCGGTAACTAGGATCTTAGCTAATCAATGACAAGCTAACTAAGCATGCGTCGCGGTAGAAGAGGCCGGCCTGATCGGCGATCACTCGAGGAAGGTGCCGTCCCGCTTGCGGACCTCCACCTTGAGAACGTGGTCCACGTTCTCGCCGCGGCGGCAGGCGTCGCCCTCGCGGAGGGCCCGGAAGAAGCAGGTGTCGCCGAGGCCGAGGCCGTTGTCCACGCAGAACTGGTGCCACCCGTACCGGAACGCCGTGCGGTTGCCGCGCCCGCCCGGCCGCCTGCCGCGCTTCAGGTTCACGGTCCACGATCCCCCGCCCATCTCCAGCACCACCCTGCTCCTCGCCGCGTACCCGTGCGCTTCCTGGAACTCCACCGGAACGTTCTGCGCGCGCGAGCAGAGCAAGCAGCGAGCGAGTTAGCACGCACGATGTGACGAGTTCTGCCCGTGCTCGTGATCGAGCAAGAGCCGTGCTCACCAGGTACTGGCCCTGCTTGTCGCACAGGTTGCACGGCCTCAGCGTCACGGTGAACAGCGACGCCGCCGGGTCGGTCTCCATGGCCGCCGTGCCTCCGCCGCCGCCGTCGTGGCGGTAGTCTCTGCGGCACATGTTGCGTTCGAAGACGGTGACGGTGAACACCGAGGTGCCGTCGAAGCGGAAGACGAGAAGTGCCCGACCTGGAGGTCGTGAGCGCTGGCGAACTGCCGCCAGCCGCGGCCAAGGTACATGTCGCCGGAGTCGTCGACTACCACCTTCACGTCCCACACGCGACGCCCCGCGCCGGCCACCTGCAGCTTCGCGTCCCGGAGCTCGCGGTCCTTGAGCTCCCTCGCGAACTTGTCAGGCAGCCTCTGCACCACGGATTAAGCAGCTAGTGCTGGAAGTGCAGACACTGATCGAAGAGATATATGAAACGACAAGGGGGAGCTTGAATTGTGTGTGTGGGATGTACATACCAGCTGGTCCTTCGTGGAGAATCCAGGGAACATGATCTTGAAGAACTCGAAATCGGTCAAGTTCAGATTAGTCGTCTCCTCTTCCATTTTTCAGGATCTCTGCATAAAATACCTACATAGCTGGTGAGAGATCCCATCTGAGGATGCATACATATATATAGCTGGACTAGGATCTGCAAGAAATAGCTAGAACAATGTTGCAGTTTTCCAAGAGATAGCATAAAGAAAGAAAGCAACAACGTTTGGGTCACTGATCCACCGCGAATTACATGGGGTTGTACAAAGATCTTGAACGGAACACATCCTAAATTGACCACGAATTACACGGGGTTGTACAAAGATCTTGAACAGAACACATCCTAAATTGTTAGTAACTATTTGGGAATTACCTGATCGCAACGTCAATCCAACAACCCTCCAAGAGGCCACCAATTCACCTGCAAATGGAGACTGCTGTATTCAAGTGTTTCAAGAACGCAAGAGCAGGTAGCTTGAAGCAAAAGAACAAGAAGAGAGCTGCTACTGGGTGTAGTACAATGCTAAGATCAGACAACAGCAAATCAATCAACTGGATGTGTTGCTCAGCATAATCCCCTGTTTCTTCCACCAGCTAGGAAGAAAACCCACGGCATCTCAGTTTGAGCTTTGTGAAGAGTCTTCAAGAGGCAGGCCCATCCATTGCCTGAATAAGCATGGAGCATATTTTCCTTGCAGCACAACCAACGTGCAAAGAATAAATCTTTTGTCGCTTCGGTTTGCCAATTTGACAAAAAAAAAAAGGTCCAACTATCGCAAGCAGGTTGTAAAATTACCAAAGTACATATGATCTTCTGAAAAGCATGTATGGTTATTTCTCGATTTACGTATTAATCCATTAACAAGCAGACAAGTTATTAAATCTTTTTTCTTTTCTTTCCAGTTTCATTGTATATATATAGCATTGCCAGCAACGGTGATGTGTCGGTACCACCACTAGCATTCCAGAGTGTTGCTCTAATTACACTGTTGTGCAGCAAAAAACCAAATCCCAGTCTTCATCTGATCTTTTTCTCTCTTGCGTCGTTAAGAGTGAAACCCTTATTGATGGGCACTGATGGGTCATCACTCACTTGCCATTTCTTGGCAAGAAGCAACAACAGTACTAAAGATGGCCCTTACTGGTAGTAGATCAAAGATGGTGATGGGCACCTAATTCAGTCTAAATTTACATTGGAACACAATATATGAATATGCAGAGGGGCAGCTATTGTAAATTTCCAGGCAATAATCATGTAGTCGATTCATTTATGCACGTTTTATATTTAACGGTTTCTTTCCAAGTCAGAGTATGGAAGAGATTGATATATACAACATTTACAGTCGGTTCAGACTAATTGGGGAAAAAATTGAAGTTAGATTTTTTTCCCCTGAAAGATTAGCGCAAATCAACGCCTTCGTCCAGGGCCGTGGAGCTCATCATGACATTTGAATCGATCTGCTTGTCAAATTTCTTCCTCCTGCGTGCTTCAAATTCCTCAAATCCATCCATCTGCAACAGACAGAGAAAAAGAATTATAATTGAAACAAGGTTGGTTAAGTTGCAGGAATCTGTAGAGGCTTCATTACACTAACTTGTTGGAACTGGTCCATTGAGATTGCATTGTCATGCAGTGATATGTTCTGAAGAGCCTTGCAATCTTTCAGTAGGTTTTGGGGAAGCTGCAAATGAAAATTTGGGGTTTGGTGACTCGTTGCTTTTTATTTTGTAATGGCATAAAAGAATACCAAGTGCACAATAATACAATCAAGATATTTCATAGTTAAACAAATCGTTGTTGCCCTTGGGTGGTTAGTCTCACTAGGCTTCACCCCAGAGGTGCCAGGTTCAATCAAGTCTCGTTATGTTTCACCCTAGAGGTGCCAGGTTCAATCACGATATAACAGTGCATATAAAAGTAAAAGTAGTAGGGGTGCAATCGGATCGGATTCGGTCGGATATCACTCTTTCCATATCATAAACCATATTTTTTGTCGGATTCGGAATCGGATTCGGATAGCACCGGATACGGATACGGCGCGGATAATATCGGTAGCGGATTGAATCGAATACGGAGCGGAATCGTCTGATATCGAATAATTTTTGTCGGATTACGCGCAAAAACAGATACTGCATAAAGCAATATCTTCCTATGATACCTATCTTTAGACCCTCTTTGGTATAGCTGGAGCTTGTGCAGAAGTCTGCTTTTGGCTGGCTGTCCTGAGAAGCAGCCGGCAAGTTCATGTAATTAAATTACCAACAAGTATAGTAGACACAAAACTAGAGGAGTAACCAGCTTCACAAGCTTTTTTACCCACTCAAACTGGCTCCCAGCAATACATCAGGTTCATAAATAGTTTATTTCCAATGTGGGCCCAAATTGGAACTGCCTTCGATATTTCATAAAAATTTGGATGGTGGAGTAATGCACAGCATCGTGAGCTGGGTTTGCTGCATCGTGAGCTGGGTTTGCTGCATCTTCAGGCGAATTCTCCAGCTCCGTCAAGGGCCCAAGGGGCAAGGCCGCAAGGGCAGGCAAGGGCCCAAGGGGCAAGGCCGCAGGCGGGCCAACGCTTTGTGGGCTTCGGCCGGATATCCGAAAAACGAAATCCGGATATATCCGAAAATTTTCTCGGAATATACCAATCCGACGGATAGTACTCTCCCGAATCCGAATCCGAATCCGAAATAAAATATCCGAAACCGAATCCGAATCCGAAAATTATCCGAAAAAAAAATCCGAATCCGATCCGAACCTGTCCGGTCGGTCGGACGGTCGGCAAAAATCCGATCCGATTGCAACCCTAAAAAGTAGCAAAAGAGGCCAAATAAATTCATTGGTACGCACCTGATGAATTTTGTTTTCATTCGATGATAGGGCTTTGAGGCAAACAAGGTTGCAAATTGATGAGGGCACATCTTCAATTGAAATTCCTAAATATTTTGCTTGAAGGTTAGTACTAAGAGGATGCTTTGGAAATGAAAAGCATGCTATACTTTGTATCTGTGTTTAACAAAATGAATGGATGGATCTTGTTTGATTAACTTCACAAAGGTTTTCTAAAACTGGATATGGCATCTCCTTCCCAATGGAATCTAGGTGCTAGCGTAGGAAATAGGAAAGTTGAAATAACCCGAAAATTTCAAAAATGAGTTGATTAATTTTATTTGGTTTTTCCTTGACTTTCTCAGATTTTAATCCACATTATTTCGGATGTTATTTGCCACTTTCCATTTTTGGCCGAGCACCCGAAAATCCGCTTTCCCCTTTTTGATTTCCGCCTCCACCCCACTTCAGCCCGACTAGTCCCGGCCCATTTTATTTCGGCCCAGCCGCGCCAGCACTTTTCTTTCCCTGTTCTTCTTCCCGAATCGCCTCCCACCGAAATCGCTCGGCATTGTTCTTCTCCTTCGCGCCATGACCCGGCTCGCACTTCTGCCGATTCTCCGCGTCGCAAGACAAGCCCAACCCTCCCACGCCAGATGTCGTCTTCCTCCTTAATGCGCGCATACACTTTCTGGTTGACTTCGGAAAAGTGCAGCACCATCATCACCGTGCCGCCTGACCCTGCCCAGCTACGATTTTGTCGCCACTAGCTCTGCCACTTTGCGCCGCACCCTAGCACCCTCTTCTCGACCAGCCATGAGCTTGTCGCCACGCCCAGAAACCGCGCCAAAGTCTTCTCTCTCTCTCCACCCTCCACGCACTATGAAAAGCCATGCCGAGTCCCTTTTCTCTCCTTCCCCGAGCCCGTTTTCACCACCACCGAGTCCACCGCAATCCCCTCTCCACTTTCCGCTACTTCTTCCGTCTGCCGTCTTTGCTGTCATTTGATTCGCGCCGTCTTCCCGGCTCGGTTGCTTCCCGCCGTGCGATAAATGCTTCCTCCCGAGCTAGTTTTCTACACCTTTGAGTCATGACGACCTCCCTCCACTCCCACTACCTCTTTCGAGCTCTCGAGTCGCCGTTCGCGAGATCACTGCCGTCTCCTTGGTTCGGCAAAAACATCGCCGTCGCAAGCTTGCCGTCTCCCTCTCTCGCTGTCAGGTGGCCCCCACTCATCAGCCAACTTCCCAGCCGCTGTACTCTGGGCCCTGCTCGCCAGCCTCCGCACCCACCGGTGTAAGTTCAACCTTAATTAGTTATGGTTTTGGTGTTAATGACAAATCTAATCTTGTGTTAATGACAAATCCAATATTAAGTTTATCCCCTAATGCGATATTGTTCTTAATGACAAATCTTATATCGAGACTAACATGTTTGTTTAGAATATCTTTGTTTAGTCTCATCGCATTGAAAAATGGAAAACTCAAGGTATGTTTGCATATTCATTCTAGTATTAGTTGCATACTTTGGAGTCAAGTTAAAATATGAATGTCCCGTTATATTAACCACAAAAGCGTGCATCATGTTCCCAATCCATACATTACATGGATGCACACACTTAGGGGAGTTAAGTGGTTTAACTTGATAGTTTCATTGTATTGATCTATTCTTTATTGACACATATAAGGATCAAGACAAAGAAACTAAATCCTTGAGTATATATTTGAATTGCCTAGTTATAAGTATACTCATGGTAATATAGGATATACTCCAATACGATCAATTTGAATATGTGCATATTATCTCCAAGTCAATCATATTTATGCACGTATACATGTGGGGTGTATTCTATAGTTGATGATTTAGAGTAATGATCAATTCCATACAATTTACATATAATGGATCATTACTTTCCATCAACATGAGTATATGAAAACTTGTGTAGTTAATATATACTCATATCAATTTAAATGATAATTTAAATTGAGTTCATTTGTCGTGTTAATTATTAAAGAATATTTCATCATGTGTTGATGGTGTTCCTTGATTAATTAAGGATAAATGAATAGTTCTTAAGTATAATTAAGCATGAGTTGCATTATTATACTTAAGACACAATTAATCATTTCAATTGATTTAGGTTGTGCTCAATTGATCTAGAGGCATCCATTATGTGTTAATGGAGTGCAAGAGATAATTGAGACAACCATGCATCTTGGACTAACTATTTGTATAAGTTGTGATTGAGTTAGGTCCAAAGATGGATGGGATGATGAGAACGGGACAAGGACGGCATCATGAGTTGATGGGCGTCAAGAATGGATCCCGAAGATAAAGAAGGGTAACGATCCCGGGGGAGTATCAAAGCGATGATCATAAAGACCCCAAAGGGGATTGCTTGTGTGCGGCGGCGAAGGTATAATTAGATAGGCTAAGGACTTTGTAGTCTTTGAGTCTAAGGTTTTAATCGCCGTGCTATTAAGAGGGGTTGTTTCTTTTGCTTGAGCTTCATCATGTGTTGGTGATCTCAATCCGCGTTCACTCGAGCTCAAACCATTTGGATTTGGTTTTTGCATATGGGTTAACCATTTGGCATGTGTTGCGAATGGGTTAAATTTATGCTTGGTTGCATTTGGTTTTCGCATAATGCTTTGATTTGCATGTGTTGCAAGAAGGGATAAGCTAATGCGTTGGCTTTTGCGTGAAGTTCACTTTTGCATGTGTTGCATTAGTTGAAGCTTCATGCTTTGGTTTCGCAAAATCAATCTTTCTAAAACTTGTGTTTGCTTGGAGCTAAGTTTTGCATATGTTGCAAAAGGAGAGAGCTCAAGCATGATTTTATGTTGTGAGTTTGTATGGAGCTAGAGGCTTGCATGTGTTGCGAGTAAAGAGCTCATACGTGTGATTTGGTTTAGTTGATGTTTGGTTTTGGTGTTGCATTGAACTAGAGAATTGCATGTGTTGCAATTAGAGAGTTCATGCATCTTGATTTGATGTTGCTTGGAGCTAGACTTTTGCATGTGTTGCAAAGAGTAGTGCTCAAGCATGAAATGTGTTTATTGCGTTATTTGCAAGTTAGTTGTCTTGAATAAAGCGAGGTTTATGAGTCCGAATTCGAGAGCATGTGAGTGGGGCTTGCAGCGGGTGTTGGCAAGTTGGCCGGGTCTTGTGTTGACCTTCACATGGCTAGGGGATTAATCTCATAAACTCGAGTTTGATTTGCTTATCGTTTTGCAAATAGATCTTGAGTTGGTTCTGAAATGTGTTTTCGTGATTTGGTTTGAATTCTTTGAGTATGAGCTAAATTGGTGCAAATGTGTTTTGCATGAGTGTTTGATCATGTGTTGATCATCTAGAGGCTCAAAGAATAAGTTTGGTTTTTGGAGAAATGGATTTGGAGTTCAAAATCTGAGTTTCTCTGTTGGCAAGACTCTTAGCTATGCTTGAGCGGTAGTACATGATAATGATACTAGGGAATATAGTCTTGAGTAGCTTTTTAGCGAAGGGTGTTTTGATGTTAAGTGTTGGCCAATACTAGGGGCTTGAGGCGGTAGTACATAAGTCTTGTACTCTACCGGTATTATACCAGTAGCACTTTTCGATCGTGTGTTTTCAA
Organism: Guadua angustifolia; assembly: GCA_036346375.1. Taxonomy (NCBI): domain Eukaryota; kingdom Viridiplantae; phylum Streptophyta; class Magnoliopsida; order Poales; family Poaceae; genus Guadua; species Guadua angustifolia. The sequence continues at coordinate 65,393 of JAYEVE010000360.1, forward strand.
GCGGTGTGGCAAGCACTACTGCTTCGGTGGGAGGCGGTAGTACATAAATCTTGATACTGCGCCTCGAGGGCGGTAATGCTGGATTGTAGCCAGATTAATGGCCGATTAGGGCTAGGGCGGTACTCTGCCCTTAGAGGCGTGTAGTACTGCAAAAAGTGATTCGCCCATTTTGCCCCCAAACGGCTAGTTTTCTTGTGGGGGGCTATATATACCCCCTTTGGGGGGCTTGGGGCACAGTTGCTGGCATTGTTGAGGGTGTGGGGGTTGTGTGCATGTGTTGCTCTTCTCCATTTGCCTCTTGAGCTTAAGAGTGAGACTATTTGCATTTGTTGCAATTAGGAAGTGGTTTGGGTACCTCTTGTGCATGTGTTGCACTTGAGGAGGCCTTGTGCATGTGTTGCACTTGGTGATCATCGAGGAGCGCATTTGTTGTGCCCGGTGAAGTTCAAGCGAAGGAGCGGCTTGTTACTCTTGGAGGTTGCCAACTCCTAGACGGCGTAGGCGTCGTGCGTGGGAACTCTCGAGGTGTGAGAAGCCCCGGCAAGTTTGTGAAGGTTCGGGTTGAGCCTACTGCGGCGTGAAAAACCACGACTAGTGGAAAGAGGCGGGTGCTCGGCGGGAGCCGGTCCAAGTGTGGGCTAGCCTCAACGTGGACTAGGGAGGCAAGCAAGTCTCCGAACACCACGGAAAAATATCGGTTGTCTCTTGTCTCATTTATATTCAAGCACTTTACATTATTGAATATTTATCAATTGCTTGAATTAGAATTGCTAGTATTATCTAGTTGATCAATTTAGCAATTCTTGTGTAGAGACATAATTTAGATAGTGCACATAGTAAGCCTAGTTGATTTAGGCCTTAATTGTCAAAAGCCGAGTTTATAAACCCGCATTATAATTGTGTAGGTTTTGACAAAGGGGTTGATTAGAGCGAATTGAATTAGTGAGCGATCGATTAATTTCTATAAACGCCTATTCACCCCCCTCTAGGCGCATCCTCGACCCTACAACCGGACCCCGCGTCGGCTTCTCCCGATCTGCCGTGGGCCGCCCGTCGGATGCTCAAGCCGCCGGATCCATTGTCGGTTGGCTGACGCCTAATGGGTTGCAAAGGCTTGGGCCGTGATGCTTTACTGTGTGGCCCATAGCACAGTAACCTCGTTAATTCCTTTTTCGGTTTTCTTTTTGTTTTATTTTCCTATTTAAAATTCCAGATAATTCCCCAAAAATCCCAAAAATCCAAAAATAGCCAAAAATACATATTCTTGATCATTTCGAACCGCTGAGTCCAAAAATGATCTCCGTTTCACCATACCAAGTCCAGAAAATTCCAAAAATACCCCTAGGCTCCGTTCCGGCCATTTTCTCTCCCATCCTCTTTCGGTTTTTCTTTCTTTTGTTGTTTTTGTTCGTTTATTTATTGGTTCTGTCGGCGTTTATTACTGACAATAATGAAAAAGGGGCTCTGTAGGACCCAAACTTCGATGGTAGCACAAGAACACCCGATGTATCTGAGTTCGGGCTCTCACGGTGGAGATAATACCCTAGTCTGTGCTCTGGAATTATATGTGGCTAGCTAATAGTCGATGATGTTGTCTTCGCTTCGTCCCTCTCCTTCTCCCCCACCCCCTTTATATAGCGGAGGAGGCGGTTACAAGGAGAGTCCTAATCGGTTACAAGGTGGAGATTATATCTCTTTCCTAATCCGTTTAATATGATAACGGATAGGATTACAATTGTATCCTCCTAAGTAGGGTCGGTTTCTATCTTACGGGTTTCCTTCTTTGCATGGCAACTTTGCCTCTTGAGCAATACCCATCTTCATGCGATCGGCTTAGCCTATCCCCTTGGGTGGTCCTCACGGCTTGCCATGCAGATACCCGGTCCATATACTCCTGATAGCCCCGAGTGCTGCGATCGAATTGCCGCCTTCTGGTCGCATGACTCAAGCGAGTCAAGCTTCATCCAAAGTGCTTCGATTCTTGATGTAGTTTCGACTTGTTTTCCTTTCGGTAGAGTGCCCATTGTAGGCAAAGAGATCGTGAAGGACTCAATAGAGCTCCACGCGTTGAATTATATCCATTGTTGCGGCGTCTGGGTTGGTGGCTCCTCATGGGGTATACCGTATTCCAAGCGATATCTGAGTCAAAACGCTTTTTCGCTCAAAGGCGAAATTCGCGCGCTTCCTTTAAATTCATTAAATCGCGAAGTTCTTTGATGTAGTAGCCCGAAATCATGTATATGCAGAACTTAGGCAATGTAAAACCATTCACTCGGATGTGGTGTCCGATTGGTTTATGTATAATTTTAGAGTTTTTACTCATTTTCCTTATTGATTTTGAATTCATCAAGTGGTTTGACTCTTCTTTTGTTTAAGCACTCGCCCAACAAATATAGCCCCGGCGTCGAGTCGGCTCATGGCCCTCTTTCGAGCACGCATTTTGGGTGACTAAAGTTCGCCGTTCATGGGGTCGAGCTTCACAACTCGGAATCGGCCTTTTCGGATTCATTTGCAATCGTTAAGTAAAGGAAAAAAATACAACTCAGAAATAGATGTGCATCATCGCACACTATTAGTGTAGCCCCGACTTCTTGCTTAGTTGAGAATCAACTAAGTAGCAAATCAGAGGAAAATCATAAGCGAGCAGTATTTCTTAATGTAGGAAACAATAAGCGATTTAAAGAGTGTTGCATGCGCAACACTATTAAGTGTAGCCCCGACTTCTTGCTTAGTTGAGGATCAACTAAGTAGCAAGTCAAGAAAGCCAATAATTTTATAATGACATAATTTGAGTGTTGATGACTTAGGCGCTTTATGCTCCATGTGTTGTTGACGATCGTGTCGTCCTTGCTCGTGGGCGCAGCATAGGCTTGCGATCGAGCGAAGGTGGCGCTTCAGCGCGGCGTAGGCTCGTGGCGTCTGAAGTTGGCGCTTCGAAGCGCGGCGTGGCTTCGTGGCCGTCTGCGAAATATGGCGCTGTGGCGCAGCGTGGCTTCGTGGCGTGCGAAGTTAGCGCCGGCGCGAGCATGGCTCGTGGTCGTGCGAAGTTAGCGCCGGGCGCGGCGTAAACTCTTAGCGTGCGAGATTGGCGCTTCGGGCGTAAGCGTGGCTCTTAGCGTCTTGAGTATGGCGCTAAATGGCGCGGCGTGGCTTCGTGGCGTGCGAAGTTGGCGCTTCGGGCGCGGCGTGGCTCGTGGCCCGCGAATTGGCGCTTCGAAGCGCGGCGTGGCTTCGTGGCCGTCTTAAGTATGGCGCTAAATAAGCGCGGCGTAGCTCATAGCGTGCGAAATTGGCGCTTCGAAGCGCGAGTGTGGCTTCGTGGCCGTCGTATGGCGCTAAATAAGCGCGGCGTGGCTCGTGGCCGTGCGAATTGGCGCTTCGAAGCGCGGCGTAGCTCTTAACCGTGCGAAGGTTGGCGCTTCGAAGCGCGGCGTAAACTTCGTGGCCGTCGTGCGAATTGGCGCTTCGGCGCGGCGTGGCTCGTGGCCGTCTGCCGGTATGGCGCTAAATAAGCGCGGCGTGGCTTCGTGGCCGTGCGAAGTTGGCGCTTCGAAGCGCGGCGTGGCTTCGTGGCCGTCTGCAAAATATGGCGCTAAATGGCGCGGCGTGGCTTCGTGGCGTGCCGAATTGGCGCTTCGAAGCGCGGCGTGGCTTCGTGGCGTCTGAGTATGGCGCTAAATGGCGCGGCGTGGCTTCGTGGCGTGCGAAGTTGGCGCTTAAAGCGCGGCGTGGCTCGTGGCGTCGTGGTTAGCGCTTCGAAGCGGCGTAAACAGCAAACTTCGGGCGCAGGCGTAGGCTCTTGCGTCTTGCGAGTTGGCACTTTCGAAGCGCAGCGTGGCTCTTGGCCGACTTAGTCCTAATAGAGGCTTGAGTTGCTTGATTAGTGGAAACACATCACTAGCCGAGTGACGGCTCTGAGTTGTTGTAGCGACCGGCAAAAGCGGTCGAGAGAGGGCTGAGCGGATGCCCCGAGTTCGAAATGTCGATTTAATCGATCGGGGAGCGCCGAGTTTATTGCCTCCATGCATTATATGTGTCGGGCTTAATACCGACACCAAAATAATTTCTGAAACAATAATCGGGAAGAAATTTAAGTAGTATCTTTTGCAAAAATTACCCGAGTGATCAAGAATAATTTTTAAACCACTCGGATATATATATAAAAATTAAGCTGCATATTTAAATGCATAATTTAAATATTAAAAGACTTAGCCGTTAGCTCGCCGTCTAATCTTGGCACAGTTCGAGTGGTCGGATGGTGAGCCCGAGATGGACACCTGGTGAAAACTCCTCGAGGTGGCCCCGCCTGGTGAAAGCTCGCGCACGCAGGACTTCTCCACGAGAGCATATATGGCAGGCCCGAGAACCGGCGCGTGCTGGCCTTGATTTCTTGCATCTCCGTGGCAAGCCCGGAGATCAGGTACGCCACGCTAGCCTCCCTACCGTAGTCGGAGTACTTGAGGCGGAATTTCTTCACGCTGTTGGAGTAGCTCGTCCACGTCATCTTGCTTTTGGGACACGCCGCCAGGAGCTCCGGATATTTTGCATGCAATCTACGCCACGCCGCAGACGGCCAAAGAAGAAACAAAATTCTAGCCAGGAATCACCGTGGGGCGTCACGTGTGCATGGAAGCTTCTTGTCGTGAGAGAAAAACTTTAACGCTAGAAATCTCGGGCCACCGCAAGAAACTTCGGCGCCGGAGAAACAAAAAGCGGCGCGAGGAGTTCGACCACCGACCAAAAAGCCCTAGTCGATGAAAAACGGCCATCACAAATTACGAGAGAAAAAGCTAGACTTCGTCGAAGATTGCCATCAAGCTCGCCGAGATTGATCTTAGCGCAGACCCTACAGCGGCGCGCCAACCGCCGACGTTTGTTACCGACAATAATGAAAAAGGGGCTAAGCGCCGGATCGGAAGCTCAATGGTAGCACAAGACGACGATTTATCTGAGTTCGGGCTCTCACGGTGGAGATAATACCCTAGTCTGTGCTCTGGAATTATATGTGGCTAGCTAATAGCCGATGATGTTGTCTTCGCTTCGTCCTCTCCTTCTCCCCCACCCCCTTTATATAGCGGAGGCGGTTACAAAGGAGAGTCCTAATCGGTTACAAGGTGGAGATTATATCTCTTTCCTAATCCGTTTAATATGATAACGGATAGGATTACAATTGTATCCTCCCTAAGTAGGGTCGGTTTCTATCTTACGGGTTTCCTTCTTGCGCATGGCAACTCGCCTCTTAGGCAATACCCATCTTCATGCGATCGGCAGCCTATCCCCCTTGGTGGTCCTCACGGCCTGCCATGCAGATACCCGGGGTCCATATACTCCACAGTTCCGCCTTTTCGCGCTAGATCCAACGTCGAAACAACCGTTGGCACGAATCTCAGAGCAGGAGCAGTACGAGGAGCTGTCGCAGGAACAAGAGCCGTTCGGGGCCAGACACGACATCGACCGTCTCTCGTTAGGCAAACCTTTAACCTCGCAAGGCAAGCCACACTCCTTGAACATGTTTGATCCCATTATTCCGTATAATTACTGTATGTATTTAGTTATTGCATTTGTCTGTAAATAGAGTAGAAATCTAAAAAGAGCTAGTTTGGAAAGACTTGCCTAGTTAAACCCACCCCCTTGTTAAAACCTTGTTGCGTATGCCATATTCAATTGTAACCCTAGGTTATCAATAATGAACTGCCGTAGATTAGCTATATTAATAAACATTGCTCTTCTTTTATTATTTAAAACCCCGGGTCTTGACTCGGGCACATTCTAAAACTCACTACGGTTTGGGGTCCATAATTAGGCGGACCACGAGAGGTGGATGCTGGCCCAATCTCCAAACCGATGACAAGCCCAGTGTGGTGTGGAAAGGGTACAGGAGGTATCGGTGGTGCGGTGTGTGTCGGGCTTGTCTTCGGCAATTAAGGATCAACCCCTGGGCAAAGTAAATAACTCAGAACCCTCTCAACCACAAGTTGGGTCGGTCAGCTTTGTTGACACGATCCACGTAGCCCGGTATATTGTCTTTCCCCTTGGAATGCCTACGGGTGGACCCCCATTTTGTGTTGGAGGAATGGGGCGCGTTGAGGTTAGGGGTGAAACGGAATGGTGCGGCCATTCGGTGGTTTTCTATGAGAGGATTCCTCGGTTGGTCACTCGTGTAGGTCCACTTCGGCCAAGCGGGCCGCTGGAAACTGGGGATTTGCACCGCCTACTGGGTAGGAGCTAAAGAGGGGGAATTCAATGAAAGGTTATGTTCATCTCGGTCCGGCCGCATGCATAAAAGTTGCATGTTCACCTCGAGTGGCATCAACGATCGTAGATATCTTGTGGGTAAAGTTGAGTAGCTCTGTGAGTGATCTAAATGGTATTGAATCGCCGTGCTTAGGTTAATGAAGTCGGGTTAATTTCGGTGATTCCGATGGCGAGCTTGAGTAGTTTTGATTAATAACTTTGCCGTAACCTGGATTTTGTTTAAAATCAGTGGTGTTGTTGTGATAATGATGATGATTGATTGATTTATGTTTCTTTTGTACTATACTTAATCCTAGGTCATGCATCCACCAAATAATTAAACTTATGCCAATTCCTTGAAATCCCATGCATGTAATATTCAGAATTTCCGTGTGGTTTGTTGAGTACGGTTGTGTACTCACCCTTGCTCCTAACCTATCTTTTAGAATTTCAAGAAGATGACGAGTTCCAGGAAGACGTAGATGGCGATGCTATTTGGTTTTGAAGGCCTTGACCTATTTGCTCGAGCCTTTCCTGTGGTTGTTTTTGGTAATGTATCCGGTGCCAACCGCATCTTTTGTAAAACTCTGACCGTTAGGCCTTTAATTTATCTATAAAATATTCGCATTTGCTTTATGTTTGGCAATGTACACTTGGTTACCTACAGCTAAATTCCTGGGTAGCTGTGAAGGTATTTATACGCACCCCCCCCTAAAAAGGGCGGTCCGTTACAAGTGGTATCAGAGCCTGACTTGACCAGTAGATCAAGACCTTAAGGTGGTTTAGGATTTGTTTTTCAAAAAAAAGTTATTTAAACTTAAACAAAATAGATTACGAAAATATGTACGCATATTTGCTATCTTCATCTTCTCGCCTTCTTCTGCCTTACCTAAATCTCTGTTTCCAAAAATTGATTTAAGGTTTCTATTCTCAACTAACTTCAAAATTTTCGTGTTAGCAGTTGACGCATAGATTTTTCTCATCCCTAGAAATTCTTAGTAGTCGCTTTTAGGTGATGGACCTGACCCAGCTCGACGACGGCCAAGAAATTCCGCCGTAGTGGATCGCTAGACTTAGATCGCACCACTTTTGTGATAAGTCTTCTGGTAGTGTAACATGGGTCGTACTGGACCTTAAGACGGTACCAAGTATGACTCCATAATATATGAAAAACTATGTTCCCTAATCTCTGATATTTTGTTTGGTCGTAAATATCCGTATAACTCCACCCAACTCAAAAGAACTCCCTCTTTTCGTCTGAAGCCTCTTACCTATTCATCCTACTCTCATCCCAGCTCCCAATCTTACTTACCTTCTGCTTTCCCAAAAACCTGCTGCAGAACCGAGTAAGAATCAGCGAAAAGCAAGATGGTTGGATCGCCCCACAACCTAAGCGAAGAAGTAGAATCTATGGAAAGCCCAACCAACCTGGTCCACGTATTGGCCATGATGGAAGAAAATAGGCATCAGGCAGAGATGCGCCAGACTCAACTGATGGAAAGAATATTAGACCAGTTCACCGCCAGACCACACGAACATCCTCGCAATGATTACTATGCGACAGATGGGAATATTGGAAGATCAAGATGGTCTGATTTCCAGAAGACAAGACCACCCATCTTTTCAGGGTCAGCAGAACCACTCACAGCAGATAATTAGATCAGGGACATTCAGCGAAGACTCGACACAGTTCAGTGCTCTGACAGAGAGCGAGTACTATACGCCTCGCACCAACTACAAGGACAAGCTACCGCATGGAGGATGAATTTTCAAGCACAGAAATCCGGACAAGAAACCACATGGTCAGAATTTGAGGAAGCATTCAGAAAAGCCCACATCCCTGAAGGCTTAATGGCAGCTAAAAGGAGAGAATTTTTGGCTCTCGACCAAGGTGGGAGGACAGTTTCGGAATACTTTCACCAATTTAACCAACTAGCACGATATGCCACCGAAGAAGTGGATACAGAAGCCAAGAAGAGGGAGAAATTCTATGCAGGTCTACAGAAAAATTTGGAAGTCCATGTTGCAGCACTTGATTCCGAGGATCTAACCACAATGGAGGACAGGATAATAATTACCAAAGAAACCCGGAACAACATGAAAGACACTCGGAAAAGGAAGGCACAGCCACTAGAGGTGCAGAACCCAATGCCACTAAGGATAATAATGCTAGTTTCTACTCTTAGTCCCCCTGCTAAAAGACCAGCTATAGGAGAACAAAGGCCAGTGCATGCTATGCCTCAACTCAGGGAAGTGAAGTGCTTCAATTGCAAGGGAAATCATTATGCAAATGATTGCCCCCACAAGACCCCTGGCTGTTTCCACTGCGGGCAGATGGGACATTTCCGGCATTGTTGCCCTAGGAAGCCCTTACCATTCAGTATGGCCAAAGCTCAGGCATCCAACTTCATCCCGACAGACCGACAGGTCGTGCCATACCAGCCACCAAAACAACAGAAAGAGTTACGACAAAGAAGGGCACCATTCGAGACCAGACCAAACCCCAATGCCCCGAGAAACACAGAAGGATGGATAAATCATGAGTCCGTCGAAGAGGCTACAGAGACCACAAACGTCATCATCGGTAAGTTTTGAATCCAGTCCCAATGATTCTTTTGACTTTGGTGCAGCCCATTCCCTCGTTTCGTTGGCTTTTGTTTGCAAGAAATTGTTTACCCTATTTCCTCCGGACTACCTCTTATGTGTTCTGACAACTCGGTACAAGTATGAAGATATGGAATTAATCATTCAGGAAGTTAAGATCAAAACCAGTCTACTGATGATAAAAATGGAAGGACAGGACATCGTTCTTAGAGTAAATTAAGATATCCAGGCATAAGGCAGTGTTAAAGTTATGGAAGAAAAATTCATTACTCTCACAACACAACCATGGACAACAAGTGACCGTACACGGCCAACCCCGAGTTAGTGAAAAGTGAATGCAATGGCGCTCTCACCTCAGAAAATGCCAAGATCAGGAATACCCAGACAAATTGACATGAAGAGTAACCTGACCCACCATGGGAAATCAGTCAGAGATGGAACATTTTAATCTACAAATGATATCAGGAGAATCCATACACCCCGTCGAAATTCCGACCGAATCCTTTGGACTAGATCGGGTCAACTAGCAAGAAGAGGAGAAAATCCAACCGTATTGAAAAGGAATGGCAGATACCAACCCCAGAGACACTCGGAAGATGAATAGAACATACTACGGCCCTATAGCCGTATATGTAATAATAAAGATATAAGAGGATTGATTTTGACAAAGAAAGTAGCCGAGGACGTCCTATGCAGTGTTGCATGTCAGAAAGGATAAGAGTGACCATCAAAAGACCGCCAGTTCACTACAACCACTTCCGAATCGGAGACAGGAAAATAGTACGAGATCAGAATAGACTGCATCACCAGACAACATAAAGACTCAACGAGGATTTGATACGATTTCAATGACAACTGTCAGATTGACCAAGAGTAGCCCACTTCAATCCCAGAAAGCAGATTTTCGACAGGGATAAATTAACAGAGTTATACATCACACAAATAACAAGCTGCGTGAAACTTAAGGAAAATTTGCATCAGATTAAGAAAACAATCAACGCCAAAGTACTAGAAGTGTCTACGTAAAGCAAAAGGGACAAACTTGACAATTGAGTTCGATCTGCAGACTAATGGACTGACAAAAAAGGAGTTAACCCAGATCATGAAAGACATACTAAGGGCAATTGCCACAGAACCTCTGGAACCACCCGCTTACCATTTGCCGAATTCTCTTACAATAACTACTACCAGATTCATCAGAGGATGTCACCTTTTGGAGCCCTTACGGCAGGAGGTATGGAACCACATTGATTTCGATAGAGGTCGGAAAAGGCAACTCTCTGGGACACATACCGTTCGTAATAAAGAAGCCCATGAGAAAATCAAGAAAAAAAGAGAAAAAAAAGAGAAAAGGGTGTATATATATAATATATGCATAAATACTGCATAAGAGAGACAAAAGGGTTATGCGACCAACGAAATGTAAGGATATCAGTTCCTAAGTCAGAGACTTGGCCTAACAAAAAGCAACGCCCCAAGTCAGAGCGCAGATTCTAGTTTAATAAAAGACTTGCATTCAAAAAAGTTTGCCCGTACCAGAATTACAACCAAAGCAGAAGAAGTGGCCTACAAGTTACCGTCGAGACTGGGATTAACTCAATGTGACCCACACATCCCAGTGAAGGAAAGGTCCTCAACAACCACCAGACCAAGTACAGTTAAAAAGGGTTAACCCGCAGAACGACCTAGTCTATGGTTGAGAAGCCAGATTCGGATCGACGAGAAAAGTAAACAAGAAGCTCAGAAACAAGAATGTCAGAAGGTTCAGAATAGTGCAAGAAGATCACTTTAGAGGAAATCACCTGAGAAAATGGATTCGGGATTGCAACACGATTTTCCCAACTTGTCCCCTAAAGAGTAAATCTCGAGGACGAGATGTATTTTAAGGGGGGTAGGTTGAAATAACCCGAAAATTTCAAAAATGAGTTGATTAATTTTATTTGGTTTTTCCTTGACTTTCTCAGATTTTAATCCACATTATTTCGGATGTTATTTGCCACTTTCCATTTTTGGCGAAAGCACGAAAATCCGCTTTCCCTTTTTGATTTCGCCTCCACCCTTCCGGCCGTCGGTCCGGCCCATTTTATTTCAGCCCCAGGCCACAAAGACTTTTTCTTTCCCTGTTCTTCTTCCCGAATCGCCTCCCACCGAAATCGCTCGGCCGCTGTTCTTCTCCTTCCCGCGCCATGACCCAGCTCGCCCGCTACGGCCCAGTTCTCCCGCGTCGCGCACAAGCCCAGCCCTCCCACGCCAGTGTCGTCTTCCTCCTTAATGCAGCGCCGCCCTGCTACGGTTGACTTCGCCGAAAGCTGCAGCACCATCATCACCGCACCGCCTGACCCTGCCCAGCTACGATTTTGTCGCCACTAGCTCTGCCACTTTGCGCCGCACCCTAGCACCCTCTTCTCGGCCAGCCATGAGCTTGTCGCCACGCCCAGAAACCGCGCCAAAGTCTTCTCTCTCTCTCCACCCTCCACGCACTATGAAAAGCCATGCCGAGTCCCTTTTCTCTCCTTCCCCGAGCCCGTTTTCACCACCACCGAGTCCACCGCAATCCCCTCTCCACTTTCGCACACTTCTTAGTCACTTGCGTCTTTGCTGTTCATTTGGTTCGACTTGTCTTCCCGGCTCGGTTGCTTCCCTACTGCGGCGGTAAATGCTTCCTCCCCGAGCTAGTTTTCTACACCTTTGAGTCCGCAGCGACCTCCCCTCCACTCCCCGCTACCTCTTTCGAGCTCTCGAGTCGCCGTTCGCCAGATCACCTTCCGTCTCCTTCGGTTCCGGCAAAACATCGCCGTCACAAGCTTGCCGTCTCCCTCTCTCGCTGTCAGGTGGCCCCCACTCATCAGCCAACTTCCCAGCCGCTGTACTCTGGGCCCTGCTCGCCAGCCTCCGCACCCACCGAACCCCGCTTCGTCAGCTTCTCCCCAGTCTCTGCCCGTGGGCCCGCCCCGTCAGATGCTCAAGCCGCCGGTCCCGCTGTCAGTTGGCTTGCACGCCAATGGGTTGCAAAGGCTTGGGCCGTGATGCTTTACTGTGTGGCCCATAGCACAGTAACCTCGTTAATTCCTTTTTCGGTTTTCTTTTTGTTTTATTTTCCTATTTAAAATTCCAGATAATTCCCCAAAAATCCCAAAAAAGCCAAAAATACATATTCTTGATCATTTCGAACCGCTGAGTCCAAAAATGATCTCCGTTTCACCATACCAAGTCCAGAAAATTCCAAAAATACCCCTAGGCTCCGTTCCGGCCATTTTCTCTCCCATCCTCTTTCGGTTTTTCTTTCTTTTGTTGTTTTTGTTCGTTTATTTATTGGTTCCGCCTTTTCGCGCTAGATCAACGTCGAAACAACCGTTAGCACAAATCTCGAGCGAGGAGACGAGGAGGCATCGCGAGAACAAGAGCCGTTCAGGGCAGATACCGACATCGACTCTCTCGTTAAGCGAACCTTTAACCTCATAAGGCAAGCCACACTCCTTGAACATGTTTGATCCCATTATTAGTATAATTACTGTATGTATTTAGTTATTGCATTTGTCTGTAAATAGAGTAGAAATCTAAAAAGAACTAGTTTGGAAAGACTTGCCTAGTTAAACCCACCCCCTTGTTAAAACCTTGTTGCGTATGCCATATTCAATTGTAACCCTAGGTTATCAATAATGAACTGCCGTAGATTAGCTATATTAATAAACATTGCTCTTCTTTTATTATTTAAAACCCCCGGGTCTTGACTCGGGGCACATTTACAAAACCTGCTACGGTTTGGGGTCCATAATTGGGCGGACCACGAGAGGTGGATGCTGGCCCAATCTCCAAACCGATGACAAGCCCAGTGTGGTGTGGAAAGGGTACAGGAGGTATCGGTGGTGCGGTGTGTGTCGGGCTTGTCTTCGGCAATTAAGGATCAACCCCTGGGCAAAGTAAATAACTCAGAACCCTCTCAACCACAAGTTAGGTCGGTCAGCTTTGTTGACACGATCCACGTAGCCCGGTATATTGTCTTTCCCCTTGGAATGCCTACGGGTGGACCCCCATTTTGTGTTGGAGGAATGGGGCGCGTTGAGGTTAGGGGTGAAACGGAATGGTGCGGCCATTGGTGGTTTTCTAGCAAGAGGATTCCTCGGTTGGTCAGCTCGTGTAGGTCCACTTCGCCAAGTGGGCGGCTGAAGCTGAGGATTTGCACGCCCTCATTGGGTAGGAGCTAAAGAGGGGGAATTCAATGAAAGGTTATGTTCATCTCGGTCCGGCCGCATGCATAAAAGTTGCATGTTCACCTCGAGTGGCATCAACGACCGTAGATATCTTGTGGGTAAAGTTGAGTAGCTCGCAGAGTGATCTAAATGGTATTGAATATGCCGTGCTTAGGTTAATGAAGTGGGTTAATTTCGGTGATTCCGATGGCGAGCTTGAGTAGTTTTGATTAATAACTTTGCGTAACACGGATTTTGTTTAAAATCAGTGGTGGTGTTGTGATAATGATGATGATTGATTGATTTATGTTTCTTTTGTACTATACTTAATCCTAGGTCATGCATCCACCAAATAATTAAACTTATGCCAATTCCTTGAAATCCCATGCATGTAATATTCAGAATTTCCGTGTGGTTTGTTGAGTACGGTTGTGTACTCACCCTTGCTCCTAACCTATCTTTTAGAATTTCAAGAAGATGGCGAGTTCCGTGAAGGCGTAGATGGCGATGCTATTTGGTTTTGAAGGCCTTGACCTATTTGCTCGAGCCTTTCTGTGGTTGTTTTGGTAATGTATCCGGTGCCACCAAGACCTTTTGTAAAACTCGACCGTTAGGCCTTTAATTTATCTATAAAATATTAGCATTTGCTTTATGTCTGGCAATGTACACTTGGTTACCTACAGCTAAATTCCTGGGTAGCTGTGAAGGTATTTATACACACCCCCTAAAAAGGGCGGTCCGTTACAAAAGTGCAATGCTGTGGAGCACTCATGTTTTGCTCTGATGTAATCATGTAATGTCTCATTGTGTTCCAAATTCCAAACACCAGCCTTCAACTCATAAAGGGGAAGAGCGTCCTAAGAGAATATGACTGTGACATCACAAAATTATCTGTAGACTAGCAAATGGTAAGCAGGTAAAAATGCCATATAGGGTAGTCACGCAACTGTAAAACAGCCACATGGGTGCACATGCACATGCAAGCAAAGAGGGAACGAAGATAAATTTATATTAGATAATGGTAGTATTGCAGAAACCGATGGACTTACCATTTGCCTGCAGTTCATCCAGGGAATTGCAACCTCCAATTGATTCTGGAAGTGCCTTTAGATTGTTATCAGATACATTCAGTAGCAAGATCTGCATCAGGCAAAAACAAAATGATGGTCAACAAGTGATAACAACAGCATATTTATCATTATAAAACAGAACTTCCGAATACTTACTAGTAATGCATAGAATTGATGGAATTTGTCAAATTGAAGTAGTTAGGCCCTGTTTGGCAGAGCTCTGCTCCCAGCTTCTGCGGAGTGAATCTGTGGAGCTCGCTTAAGCAGCATTTCGATAATCGCTCGGGGTGATTCTGTGAAGTGATTCTCGAAATGAACTAAGGTGGGAGCTGAAAAAGTCTGCTTCTCCTAATTCACTCCCAACAAAGTCGGTTTCTCCATAGAGTTTATCCTATGGATTCGTTAGAGAATCACTTTCAGCGATAGAATCACTTCTCTCGGAGAATCACTTCTAACAAAGAATCAGAATCAGAGGGAGCTCTACCAAACAGGGCCTTAAACAATGAACTGTAGAATCAAGACTTTTTTGATTCTGACAAGACGAAAAAAGCAATAATTGTTTTGTTGTGAATCCTAAATCAATGTTCACTGTATCCATAGTTTTTTAGGAAATAAGACATTCCTTTGTGCTCAAGAGCAAGTAAATTTCCAAAGATAAGTATGACACTTGAGCCAAAAAAGAAACTTACATTGCGCAAATTCCCTACCACTTTTAGGCAGGCAGAGTAAAGAATTCTGTGAAATCGATAGCTGCTGAAGATTTCATAGAGAACCGATTGGATGGAACAAAAAAAATTCATGTTACAAGATGCAGGCGATAATTAAAAGAATATTATAAAAGTTGTAACTCTCTACTAACTTGTTGCTAGGACAAGGGTTATACACCTAGACAAAGATCACCATCGTTACGTAAACACATAATAACATTTGGCATGTCGTAGGAGTAAGAACTGAACATGCACTACAAGGATCTTGGTCAGTGTCCTCGGCTTTTACCGACGACACAGATGCCAAAACCGCCGACACAGGGTTGTGTCGTCGGCCTGCCGACGACACAAGTCCCACGACACAAAGTCGATGACACAAGCAACCTATGTCGTCGGCTAGAACAAACCCCGACGACACAGATGCCATCCGGGGCCGGCCCGACACCCAGACGTTTGTCGTCGGTAAACTCATTGTTGCCGATACAGATGTCGAAGCTGTGTCGTCGGTTTTACCTGGGGCCGAGGACACAGATCCCTCTTTGGGTTTGGGGCGAAGTCATCTTTGTCGTCGGCTTCATTAGGGCACCGATCTGAGATATCACATCTGTGTCGTCGGTTTTATCGGGGGCCGAAGACACAGATCCTACTCTGGGTCGTCGGCTTTATCTGGGGCCGAAGACACAGACTCTACTCTGTGTCGTCGGCTTCATCTGGGGCCGAGGACACAGACTCTTGTCTGTGTCGTCGGCTTTATCGTGGCGAAGACCTGGACACTCGACCGATTAGGCCTAATGCAAGTTTGTGTCGTCGGCCGTGCTGGGTCGAGGACACAGGTTGTAAAAAAATAAAAAAATCTTGGGAATTTTTAAAAAACCAATTTTAACTCGCAAAAGACCCCATTCCCAGCAGTTTTATATCCCCAATTGCCCGTAACAATGACAACATATAATTTCACACACATTCACATTCATCAATACAATTCACAAATGATCAAAGTTTCCATTGACACATTCACATTCACAAATATATTGCCCGAACAATGACAATATAATTTCACTAGTCAAGTTTCCAATGTGTTTTGCTCAAAGTTAGAAGACTATGAATCATCGAGACAAGAAATAAGAACATGGACAAGCCACACTAGTAAATTTCAAAACCGACATGTAGGTCATTGTTTGGAGAGAAATTATCGGTTTACATCTGGGATAATTAATGAATCCACTTGATACAGCTTCTTGACCACGGTATGGACATCACAAGAAACCAGACAAACAAAACATCGGGACCGAGCTATGCCATAATTAGCTAGCAAAAGCTGTTAAGGAAAAATAAAACTCTAAAAATATATTTTTAATACCTTCATCTTGTGCTCTAAACTCATTACGATGTACCTAGAAGCAAGTTTCGAAGCTCCACGATACTTAGTGGATATGGGGGTATTTTAGTTTCTCCGATTTCGACATTTTGTACTGCAGGAAACAAAATAAAACAACTTAAAACTCTCTCAATCTGTCAATAAAGTATAATAATAACTCCTTTTCTTGACAAAATAAAGCATAATAATAACTAGGCATACATATTGAAAGAAAATAAAAGTATGTAAGTACTTACAACCAAACTTTCCCTCCTTCGAGCAATTGTTCTTATTTTGGATGCAACTTCTTCACTAAATTTGTTTCCAATGTGTTTTGCTCAAAGTTAAAGACTATGATCAACACCATATTTCACTCAACCTAAAGCAATTTCCATTTATTAAAAGATTGTAATGCACTTAAAGAGTAAAAAATTTAATGACACTTCCCTAAAACTAGGACATCCACTCACAGACAAAAGACAACAGTTGATATGATAACAACATAAAGCAAATTAGGATAGCCAACCAAGCACATATAGCACATATAGCAAAATGCATTAATAATTCACAAATTCAGCTCACAAACCAAAAGTGTACATCACATTCACAATCAACGTGTCTATGAACCAGCAAAAGTAATAACTAAGTCTCGTGAACCGACAAGCGGATCGACAAACACGGCGTCGGCGAATTGATCTGCGGTAGATCTAGTGCCCTGGAATCACCTTCTGCGGAGCATTAAATCGCAGAGGAAGCGGTTGGTGAGGTGGACACCTACAAGAATAGAGGAAACCACAATTTTCAAAACTCTTGTGCATTTGTGTACTTACATGAATAGTTAGCTAAAATCGGAACAAAATGCATTACCCCTTGCGTCGGCGTCGTGTGTCACGTGAAGAACGGCGGAGGTGGCATCTCATGCGGTGGTGAGGGTCCGCCGCAACGCATCGTGGATATGATATGTTAGCATCTCAAGCGTGTAAGTACAACGTAGCTCGTATACAATCTTAATTACACGGAAATAGTTGTACATCCAGAGGTTCGACTCTGGAGGGCCTCATCTCGCCTCCTATCCTCCTCTCGCTCACTTTGCCTCATTGCTCATCCACGCCTCCGTTGCTCATCCGCTTGACATCTGCTGCTGCAACTCTGCGATCATCTTCGCTGGGCTTCTAGTGTGCCTTTGGCGGAAGAGGCGGCTCTTTGTCGGCGTGTCCTAACTTGGCCTCAGACGATTCGGGCGCCACCACCGAGTCCATGAAGCCGAGGCTGCGTGACTCCTCCCACCGAATCGGTCGTAGATGACCGGAGGGTCGACCGGCATGGTCAAGGGGTCCTGATCGGCACCGTGCTTCTCCTTCATGGCTGCCTTTGTATGTATCTGCGAAATAAATAAGATATGAAGTGGATTAGCTCGGCCCACGGTTGCAATAAACAGAAGCGTGAAAAGAGAAAGTCACTTACAATCTTCTCTCGCAAAGCCGGGTGCATCGGTGGTTGTGTACCGTCGAGGTCGGACACGGGCGTGTGTGCTGCGTCCACACGGTGAACTCGTCGGGGTCAAGTCCGTCTCAAACTCCTGCAGTTCAATTTCAAATGTGAAATGAAAAACTGAATTGACAAGAATGCTAGAGTTGTACTTAGTATACTTACGATATCGCGCGCGACGTGACCCATGCCTCGTCCACCTAGGTAGGTCACACAGATCTCGGGGTTGGCTTCTCGATTCCCCCTATTCCTCTTGGACCTCTCGATCCACTCCTTCGATGCCCACATCTTGCAGAGATCCTTCCAGGCGTGTGGACACTTGTCCATCCAGTCCGGACGCCAAAGCGGTACTCTTCGCCTCGAGGCTTCTTTGCAAGGCATGTGCCCTCGAGATCTTCATCCCCGTGCTCTTGTAGTGTTTCATCACCGCGTCCCGGCGGCATAACCTGATGGCGTCCCTGACCGTCTTTGCCGCCATTGTGTCGAGCATAGGGCGACAAGCATGATAGTCGTCCTGGGATGCGTCAGGGCCAAGCTGATACCTCGCGCTGAAAACGAAACAAACACGTGAAGCTATAAACACGAAAACATTAATAGAAATGACAACTTACCCAAAACTTCGGCTATGCAATGATCATGATGAGTGCCTCCTGGTCGTCCTCCACGAGCGAGTAGTCGCTCCATCTAGTCACCGAGCGTCGAGCACCACCCTCGCCCACTCGCCCGGGGTAGAGCTGCTTCAAGATCACCCCTAGCAAGTGGCCCGGCTCCTGCTTACCCTTGTTGAGGCAAACCAAGCCACTGCATGAAGAATTCATAATAAGTAGTTATCAAGTTTGTGGTTAGCAATAAAAGACATAGAAAATTTGTAGCACATACCTTAGCGCTAGAAACAACTATCGGTATCTGTCAATTTGGATCTGTGGGGGCTTTTGGCAATTTATTCCGCCCCCGACTCTTCTTGGATCCCGCAGAGCTCGAGGCGGAGGCACCCCCTGACTCGGTACCAACAGACTCCCATGGACTCCAGTCCTCGTCCCCGTCCTCATCCTCGTCCTCACCCCCCTCCTCAAGTGCCTGACGCCAAGAACCCCAACGAAGCTCATCCTCGTCCACCTCCACTTGCTCCTCCTCCTCCTCCTCCTGGGAGTCGGTGGTAGCCACCTCCTCCTCCTCCTGGGAAGCGTCGTACTGGGGTGAGCTGCCCTGGCCTGCACTCCTCATGCCCCCCTTCCCGAAGACCTTCTTCAATTTTGAAGCCAACTTCTTTCAGAATAGGAGCCATCTGCACAAATTAATTAAATGACATAAAGTACATTCATATTAATTGAAACGAATAAAATATAAATGTATATAAAATTAAATGACATAAAGTATATAAAATTAAACCTATAAAATTAAATAGCTTAAAAATCTTCGGCTTCCTCTTCCTCTGCCTCTTCCTCTTCCTCTACCTCTTCCTCTTCCTCTACCCTTTCCTCCTCTTCTTCTCCTTCTACATGAGATGGGTATCGATCCCAAAATATTATTTAGCCCATCACCAATATCGACATCAGCTCTCTGGTAACTCTTGTTCTTGGAATACCTCCACGTCTAGGTGAGAATCGTAGTCGTCTTCCGTGAGATCGGGCAATCTACGGTGGAAGACATTTATGTACAATCCACCAACTTTTGTAATTCGGGTGGGCGAGGGCGGATAGAACACCACCTTCGACTGTTTAAGGCGAGAATGAACACGTCGGGCTTTTGATCTGACTTCTTATGATTGATCTCCACTAGTCCTAGTTTTGGAGTACGCCGCACCCCACTAGTTGGATGGAACCATCTGCAAGCGAAAGAGCACGAGCGAGAGATCTTTGTTGCCTTCATACGAAATTTCTACAATATCCTCGATGATCCCATAGTACTCTATGTCGGACCACGAGTCATCGGTGACATAACTCACGACGCCATTGTTCACCGTAGTTGCATTGGGGCAAGTGACTCACCGCCGGATCGAAATCGATATCCATGGCAATCATAGCATCCATGGATCTTAATTCTCTTTGCATCCACGTGACATTTGTCGGAGATCGTTAGCAGCTGCGGTGTCTTTGACCTTTGCACAAGCATTCGAGCAAAATTCATTAAGGAATAAATGCCACACATTTGTAAATTAAGTGAACTTGTATAAGAGGAAGAAGGTTACGTGGTAATGAAACCAGGTTAGAAAGTTTGGACGGCCTTGACCACGACCTCGCCGTTTGATTGTCAATTTGTTCGCAGAAGGTTCACGATCCTTCCACTCTTCTTGAATAAATTGACTACAAGATTTAATATTTATTTCAGACTTTTATTTCATAAATGCGTATTTATGACTTATTTAGGACATTTATTGACTTACTCGATGTACACCTTCATTTCATCCATGTTGTCGTACACGCATAACCTGAATCAAATCCTTTTCCATCTGCGTCCAAGTCACGTGTGGTGCTTTTGCCGACATTGCATCCGGCTTGGTCATGGAACACCTCCAAGTTGGAAGTACTTACGTGACGTGCCTTCTTATACCTTGGTTGTGGCACATGGACCTTGTTTTTGTCATAAAGTATTTGTCCGTGAAGTAGGCGATCTCTGAATCACCAAGCTTGGCAATCGCCTTCGACTCGTGCTTTGTTCTTCACCTTCGCTCTAATACTTTTCATCATGCGCTCCTGACATACATCCACCTAAAGCTACGCGGCCCCCAACTTTTGCTTCATATGGCGAGATGAACGATAGATGTTGCATGCAATTGAAAAACCGGGGACATAAATCTTCTCGAGCTTTGTCACAAGCACGACAATGTCCTTCTCCAATTCCTCCATCCTCGTCGCGGATATCTCTTTTCGCAGAGCTCTCGATAGAAGAAGCTAAGCTCGCCAAAGTGATCCATATATCATCGTCAACATATCCACGCCACACGGTGAAACAGGCGCTCTATGAAGACTTTGTAGTCGTGGGCATTCATCCCATTTAACTTGCATTGCTCTATACTAACGGCATGTCGAAGGTTCGCCGCATAACCATCTGGGAATTTAACCTTTTCCTTAATCCAATCAAGAATCGCTTTATTTGCCCACGTGTAAGCGAAATTTTGCCCTAGGTTTCCTCCCATTCTCATCGAGGTTCATGTCGGCCGATCACATATCGAGCCTTGATCGGGCGTGCTTTCTTGTTATCTTTAGTCTTACGTGGGATGTCGGTTTGTGTTCACGATCGACTCGCACATATTTTTCTCTTGGTGCATCACGTCGATGTTGTGAGGTAGCTTCGGTCTTTTGCATAAGGAAGGTTGTAGATCTCTGACTTATGAGTCAATGGTGCTCCTCACCATAGTCTTTCACATACCCGATATCCGCTAGATCGTCATGCCATCGATGATATCACGCGACTTGAAAGCGTTCGGTGGCCCTTCTTCACATTCTTGCCTTTGCGAAATGCCTTTTTGATTCTTAAATGGGTGCTTGGCTCTAGGAAACAACGGTGACGGTCGAACCAACAGGACTTACCCCATTTTTGGTGTGAAAGCATCGATTGTTACGCAGCATATAGGGCATGACAACTTTCCATCGTGCTCCACCGAGAACATGCCATACGCCGGAAAATCGTGTATTGACCACAGGTATGCGGCACGCATCCTAAAGTTCTTCCCCTTGTAGCTATCATGTGTCAAGACTCCTTTAGTCCACAGGTTAGTCAGCTCTTCTACCAGAGGTTGCATGAATAGATCTAAGTTTTTTCCAGGAGACTTAGGCCCAGGTATTATAACAGAAAGAAACATGTACTCTTCTTTCAAGCGAGTTGAGGCGGCGGGTTATGCGGGATTGCGAACACCGGCGGCCGACAGTCTGGTGCGCCATCATATTGAATGGCGTGAACCCGTCGGTCGAGAGGCCTATCGCACATTCCTAGGCTCGCCGCAAATTGAAGTGTTGTTGGTCAAAGTACCTCCAAGCTTACGCATCGACGGATGAATCATCACGCCCTCCTTTCTCGCTTGCCCTCTTTGTGCCACCTCATGTGTCTCGCCGTGGCCTTGGACATGTCTGACGCAGCAGACGTTAGTGATCGGAAAAAGCGGAATGTTTTCAGGGCCACCGTCGTCTGTCTCATTCCACGTTCTGTACATTTAACTTCCTCATACCGACTCTCATTACAATGCTTCAATGAGTCGGCCCAGAATCGGTCTTCCAATAAAGTATGCGAACTTTAGGCAATAGTCTATCCTCTCGCACGGCATGCCTAACACGCGAAAAGCTTCTTCGACTCGTAAAGATTCGAGTCATCTTGTGTCCACTCGGAGGAGGCTATCCGGCGGTTTGCAAAGGTCGTTGAAGCAATTGGTCGACGGAGTTGTACTTGGTTTTTACCGCCATTAGACGCGACAACGCCGAGAGTACAGATCACATCGGTATGCTCATGCGGTGACAACTTGGCGAGAATCAAGGAGCTTCTCGAATTGTTCGGCAAGTGGCTCGGACTCTTCCTCGGGAGAGATCGTGTCCGAACCACATCATCCGTGAGCTCGTCTAATCTATCAACCCGACTTCGTCGTAGCCCTCTTCAAAATCCATGGGCCACACACCGGTGCGGACGCCTTCCTCTCGCCATGAGCTACCCATACAAAGTAATTTGGTTTGAAGCCATGCCTACACAGTGATGGCTAATATCCTTCTTGGTCCTCTTCTCGGTGTTCGAGCACGCGGCGCAAGGACACCACGACCATTGCATTAGGGTCGGGAATCTTGAAAGCATCATCCACGAATGCTCTAGCCTTCTCGATCCACTCGTCCGTGTGTCTCCCGGACTTCATCCAACCATCGTACATCCACCGCCGATCTTCCATCCAAAGATAAACACTACATAACGTCAATGCATGCATCCAAATTTCAGATTTAGGCAGGTTTAAGTCTTGCTAAATAGGAGGGCTTACCCACCATCGATGTGGGCTTAAAATGCGGTGGTGGGCACGAGGGTGCTCGGTCGAATTCGGCGGAACATAACCCGTTGTTCTCCGAGTGCAACGGCAGTGCGGCGTACCACTTATGTTATGCACTAGGAGAACGACAAGGAAATACCGCTGAATCCCAACCCGTACACCCTCGTGTCACGACCATTGTACTCAAGCGACATCCGTATTTGTCCAAAATATGGACACTCGAGGCGCAACACTTTTCGTAATGGAACCCAACGAATCACCGTCGAGCTCCTTACGAAAATATCGGCGCCCGAACGGGTTTAACTCGGCTCGGTTGGCGTTCTTTGAAATTATTACAAATTTATTAGAAATTTCAAACACCTCCCTAAAACTAGGACATCCACTCGCAGACAAAAAGCGGTATTTAATATAATAACAACCACATATAGCAACTAATACCCAAAGACTTGATTAACATTAATACCACGTGTCATTGACACCTTGCATGAGCATTTGACACAAGACACATATCCAAAACCGGGCTAAAGTTCATATTATGCATCTTTGTTACATACCTTGGCCATCAATACATACTTTAATTAATTCATTGGCACACTCTTATAAGCATTTGCAAGCTAGATCTATATATGCATCTATGCACATACATTGAAATCGAAAACTATTAATTTCAACTGTAGTCATACATTCAAACATATATAATAGCAACTTAATCTATCTGATAAATCAATGGGTGTAGTAAAGTAACAAGCATTGGCAAATTAGTTAAACTTTCCCACATGAAACATTCATTCAAAGAATAGTGAATTATGTCCGATTTTAAATTATCACTAACTAAGAAATAAGAAGACCTCAAGCTCTCAACTACATTGTTTCCCTTTCTTTTCTAGGAAGGTGTATACTGCATATGTAAGTGCTTTCTCCTAATCTGTTGGTTACCAAAACACACACACACACACAATTCTTTCGTTTGACTCATTTCATCCAACAAGTGAATTCAAATCAATCATCATCTTTATATTAAATCCACTCAAATATCTTGGCCCATAGCAAACATTAAACCAAGGATGACATGGCAAGATGCATCAATGTTATATCGTAGCGGCAATAGGAATTGACACGAAGCTTGAGCTATCGCCCGAGGACGCGGAGGCGGCGGGCGGTGGAGGCGGGCCAGGGTGGAGGGCGCCGAGGACGCAGGAGATGGGGCGGCCGGGCGGGCCGAGGCGCCGGTGGAGGCGAGGGCGGCGGCCGGGTGGCCGGGCGAGTGGAGTCGTCGGCCGAGGATCTTGGAGGCGGGCTGCCGGCAAAGCGAGGCGCCGGTGGGGCGAGCGGGCTGGGGCCGGCGGGCCGGTGGAGGCGCCGCCAATTCTGGAGGCGCGGCGGCAGGGTGTGGAGGCGCCGCCCAGATCTTGGGGGCGCGGCAGGCAGCAGTGGAGGCGGTGGAAGCGGGCCACGGACAGACGAGGCGGCGGCGCAGTGGAGGCGAGAACGCGCAAAACGCGAGTGGCAGAGAGAAATGGCGAGCAGGAGAGAGAGAGAGACAGAGAGTCAAGTTCGCGCACGGGGTGATATCGGCCACATCTGTGTCGTCGGCCACCCTTAAGCCGCCGACACAGACACCGGTCCACACTTGTGTCGTCGGCAACCCTGAAACCGCCGACACAGAAACGGGTCCGACCAGGGAATTTAAAATTTTGTTTTCGGTTCACATTTTGCCAGGCCAGTGCTTGTGTCGTCGGTAATATTTATGCCGTGGACACAGACAACCCTCATGGGCCCACCGTCAGATACAGGGAGACAGGTCGCTCAGGCCAGGCCAGTGCTTGTGTCGGCGGTTGAGATCTCACCGACGACACAGGTTCAACTTGTGTCGTCGGCAATATTTATGCCGTGGACACAGACAGCCCTCATGGGCCCACCGTCGAATCTGAGGGGCAGTCGTGCGAGGCGAGCCGGTGCTTGTGTCGGCGGTTGAGATCGATCAAGCGACACGAGTTCAACTTGTGTCGTCGGTAACATTTTATGCCGTGGACACAGAGAGCACTCATGGGCCCACCGTCGACATCTTGGCACACGTGTCGTGCTCGCTCTTCTTTCGCCGAGATTTTTAAGGCCGCTTTAAGGTTTTAGAACATGCACAACCTATTCGACTAATTGCTCGCTCTTCTTTCGCCCGGCATTTCATCGTCACAACAAATTCTTCGAAAACTCAAGGAAATGTGAGTCATCACCGGCGCCCGACGTTCTTCGATATTTTTGTCGCCTCTGACGGGTCGAACGAGACATTTCTACGGTCACTTAAAGGTTTTACAACACTCACGACCTATTCGTGTCATTCCTCACTCTTTCAATTGGTCTGCGTTGGATCGTCACAAGGTTCTACTCAATGTACTCGACACGTAGAAATGACGGAGACATACACATAGCGCCGTAACATACCAATTAATTAAATAATAAAAGTTACATGTCATATAGATGTATGTTACCTAACAAACTATTCTAAAAGCTCTATTTAATTTTTCTTAATTTTAAAAACAAAAACACATTTTCAAATAGATTTTCGAATTAATCTGGAATTACTATTGTAAATCGGCTAAAATTAAGCAGTCGACAAAATTTACTCTGTGTTGTCGGCCACATTTATGCCGTGGACATAGACTTATTTTTATCGTCTTCATTGTTTCTCTCCCGACGACAAGCAGATCTTCGTGCCCTTGGTGGGCTGAGCATCCTGCAGTTGGTCCCACATGGCGGAGTGCCCGTGTCGGCGGGTTTAATGTGGCGAAGACACGACTTGAGGCGGAGTGCTGTGTGGGCGGGTTTAATGAGGCCGAGGACACACTGTGTTGGCGGGATCTGAAATTCAATTTTCTCCGCACTTTGTGTCGGCGGGTTTAATGGGCCGAGACACTGCTTGTGAGGCGGAGTGCTGTGTGGGCGGGTTTGAGGAGGCCGAGGACACGATCGTGTTGGCGGGATCTGAAATTCAATTTTCATCGCTACCGATACTCCTGCTTTGGCGGAGTGCCTGTGTCGGCGGATTTATTAGGCCGAGGACACAGACTGTGGTCTATATCGGCGGGTTTGAGGAGGCCGAGGACACAGGCCTGCTTGGTGTATATATGTCGTCGGGTTACGTTAAAACCGTCGATAGAGGCATACTTTGTGTCGTCGGTTTTTTTACCGACGATACAAATGTTTCGGCCAAGGACACTATTCTTGTTTCCTGTAGTGATGAGTGAGGGTAGGAGTAAGAACTGAACATGAGTGAGTGGGTGGACATCGGCTGTTTAACGGGTCCTCGTCCACAAGAATGAAGATGACAACGCGGGGGGGGGGGGATACAAATTCAGGGGTCCAAAAGGACCGTCCTACTCTTGTTAGCAAGTCTGCAGGGGTAGCCTTAAAGAGCAGGGCCTTGAGGGCTCGCCAGTTCAAGTGTTCTTTTATATTGCTCAAGAGAGCTCAAGTTACAAATGAGAGATACATGGGGTATTTATAGTCTTTAAGGCATGTAGAAATGACCGAAATACCTCTCATAGAAACAACTAGGCTATGGGTACAAGTGAGGGGTAATATTGTCTTTTCTAGATATAATTGCAATTCTTTGATCTGCGTGTTGTATAGTCGGCATGAACGGAACGGGGGGTGCTGGGGACCCCCACAAATTTGAGGAACTCTAAAATTTTACCTCTTCAGTAAGCTAAATTTGTTGATTGAATTGATTTTATTTTTATTGATTTGGGATTTGTCATGTCAGTTGCATTAACGTCGAACAACCATATAACTAAAAAAGAATTAACACTCGGGCATTCAAATAAAATTGATATTATACTGGAAAAACATAGCGCATCCTGTAATGCAGTACAAGTTCCATTTAAATAGTTCGAGATAGACTATCTAGCTTCTAGTTTTCTTTTTCTTAAAAAAGAAGAAGACCAGCAACATATGTAACATGTAATAACTCTGATTGCTCTGTACTAAGGTTAATATGGACAGGACTTCCATGCAGTTGTATGGGATTGTAAGTTCGGCAATCCTCTCTTGGCATTCCGATCAGACATCGATGATCCAGATCTTTTAATAGTACGGCAACAAAACAACGTGATTTTTTCTGTAGCATGTAAGGTAGCAAGTTACTGTAACATGTATTTTTGGACAACCTAAACTGTTGATTTGCATGATCAAACAGCTTTGAAATATAGAAACTGCTTAACTTATGGTCCCACGTAACCCTGTCCGGTCAACATCGATGGTGCCGATTGTACTGACCAGTAGTAGAGGTATTTTGAGCTGGAATAGTTCCGTGCTCGATTGTGAGCTCCGGTCACGCTGCTTGGTTTCATTTAATAAAAATGGAACTAGGGTGTGAGCCCTTTGTTCTAAAATTCTACTTTATTCCTTTAAAAATATAGGGTGTTCACATATTTTGAGATTCAAAGTTTATAAATTTTGGTCAACAACTAGTACAACAATATGTATATTATTTAACATAAAAGTGATGCTGTCAGATTTATATGTAAAAACAATTTATTATGATTATGATTTTATGGCTACGAACAAAGCATTATAAAATAAATTAATGGTTAAAGTTTAATTTTAAAGAACGTACTATGACCTTACTTATTTTTGCAAAGGGATTACTAGTTAGTTGTCGCTTTTTTTTTATAAAAAAAGTAGGATTTCGTCTAGGACTTTCACACCCCTTCAGTTCACGGACAATGTCAAGCTCTGCTCTCCCTCCCCATCTATCCAATGCGTCAGTAAACCTCACCCAATGTGTCCAACCAAGACGAACATGGCTACTAAAAATTTTATGCGTGAGGTATATTACATGATAATAGCTGATGATGCATCCAAGTTCCTTACAGAGTAGCACATGCTTCATGTAATTTCATACTCCCTCTAGTCACAAACACACATCGATTTAGACATAGTTGAAGTCGAGCTTTCGAAACTTTCACTACCAATATCTTTTAAATATTTAAATTGAATACATAAAAATTATACATGTATATTTGTTTCGAAAAGCTCTTTCATAATATTATAATTTGATTAGATTTTATAAATATATAATAATGGAAATTAGTTGTCAAAACTATGTTTATCTATGACCAGAGACAGTCCTGAGTCCTGAGCATGTCTCCCAAACTTGGGCTTTATTCCGCAGCATCAACACAAACATAAGCTTCGCGCGAACAAACACCATTACACCGGCACAAAGTCAAACTAGAGGCCACCGCTTTCGAAATAAGTAGAAACCGAGGCCCAGCCGGTTTAAATTACCGCTGCAACTGCCCGCGTCGGCTCCCTTTCGATCTCCGCGCGCCGGCGCCGCACATCGTCCAGCAGCGCGCCCACGGCCGCGTACGACGACCCTCCCGTCTCCACCGCCCGCCGCGCGCGCTCCCCGGCCTCCGCCGACCTCCGTCGCAGCCCCTCGTCCTCCATCGCCGCGCGCACCCTCTCCACCACCTTCTCCCTGCCCACCACCACCCCGCCCAGCTCCTCGCCTCCCCACACGTAACCCCGCTCCGCGCCGGCGCCGACGCCCGTGCGCACAATGCCCACCACCAGCTTCTCGTTGTAGAACTGCTCCGCGAACACCGGCCACGCCAGCACGGGCACACCCGCTGCCGCCGCCTCGGTCACCGCGCCCCACCCGCAGTGCGTCACGAACGCGCCCACCGCCGCGTGCCTCAGCACCGCCACCTGCGGGGCCCACCCCCTGATCAGCAGCCCGCGGCCCTCCGCTGCGGCGTCTATGTCCGGAAGCGGCGACGCGTTCTTGTCCCCGACGACCCACACGAAGTGCATGCCGGAGTCGGCGAGTCCCATGCCGAGCTCGGCCACCTGCTCTCGCGGGAGCCGGGTGAGGCTGCCAAAGCAGACGTACACCACCGACCGCGCGGGCTTTGTGTCGAGCCATCTCAACACGCCCGTCGCTTCGGCGGCGGCGCCCGCCTCCCCGCTGCGGCCACGCTCCAAAATGTCTTCACCGTCGCCGTTGACGAGGCAGACCGGTCCGACGGCGAACACCGGCTTCCCTGTCTCCCTCTCGTAGTGCTCGATGTACCTTCGCTCGAGGTCGGCGAACGAGTTGACGACCCACCCGGCCGTGGCACGCTCGACATCGAACATGCGGTTCAAGAACTCCCGCGAGTGCTCGCCCGGGAGCGTCGCCTCGGCGAGCCTCGACTTGGTGAGCAGCACCTCGTCCGGGAGGCCCGGCACGAGGAACGGCTCGGTTTCTGACGCGACACTCACCTGCGGATTGTGGAGCAGAAGAGCCCGCTGCACGGAGAGCGCGAAGCATCCCGTGCCGGTGAACGCGTACCGCGGGATGCCAAGCTCGGGGGCGGCGGTGGCGGCCCACGGGAGGACGCCGTCGAACACGACGGCGTCGGCAGGGTGGCGGCGCAGGAGGTCAGCGAAGAGCGGCGCAAGAAGGTCAACTGCGACTGCGAAGGGCCCCGCGAGCTCGCGGGTGGGGAGATCGTCGGCGCTCTCGTGCCCGCCCGTGAGCCCCGCGGCCTCGGCGGGCAAGGGGAGCGCGTGGATGCGGATGCGAAGGCCCGCTGCGGCCGCGCGGGCGACGGGGCCGCCTAGCCTGGCGCCGTTGGCGTGCGTGAGGACGAGGGTGACGTCGGCGCCGCGGGACGCGAAGAGGCGGGCGAGGTCTGACATCGGCAGCGCGTGACCCGGCGTCGGGAACGGGATGAAGTACATGCGCGGCGCGGCGCTCTCCGACGACGGCCGCATGGCGAAAGCTCGGTGCCGGAGAGTTTTGACGGGGAATGGTGAACAACTCTTGGCCAGGATGCGCGTCGGTTGAGCACGCTTGCAATGCGTTGGAAAACGGGTATATATACAACATATTAATTGAAAACCCTTTTATCGTAAAAATATTGTGAAACCCACGTATATAAATTTTTAAAAATCCTTAAAAAATTACCATATATATAGAGGTGATGAGCTTCTACAATCCTATAAAATATGAAAACCAAACTCAACCACAATTGAAAAAAATATGAAAAACACAAATTCAGTTGAGCAGTGTTTTTCACTGCTCAACACTATTCATCTCGTTGTTGGCTTTTGCATATCTTTTAAATGCGATTGAGTTTAGTTTTAAATTTTGCAGAATTGTAGAAGCTCAACACTATCATATCTTTTTTTTAAGTATGATAATTTTTTAAAAATTTTTAAAAACTTGCATATATAAATTTCATAGATTTTTTTTTACGATAAAAAGGAGTTTTCACCGTGAAACACAAAGATGGTGCCGATACGAGAGCGCCGGAAAGACGACTTCACGTGGGCTGCGCTGATGCTGAGCTTAACAGCAGTGTGAGGGTTGGTTTTCCTTTTGTGACACTCTTTGCAAAACCTAAGAATTAGACAAATCTCACCACTACATCACCGTGTTAGATCGTCGTTAGTTAAGCTGTCGGCCAACATGACATACAGACGAATTACATTTTCTTCAGAAACACGCATGGCATGCAGAATTACAGACGTAAGCGTAACATCCCGAATATTTTAAAAATAAGAAAAATAAAATTTAAAAATGGAATTGAATTAAGAATTTAATTTAAATCATCACCATTTTCTTCATTTTAAGTCTTTAGAAGAAGAATGATTACAACAATACACTTCTTCTTCCAAAACAAAAACAAACTATGAACGTGAGATCAAAATATAATATTAATTTAAATTTGCATCTTCTCTGGGATTTTCTTAAATTTTTGGTTCTTAAGAAATCTTTTGCTGTATTGATTTCATTTTCTCTCTCCATTGCAAAACTCAAAATATAACGAGAAATTAAACCTTAACATTCACTTATATTTATTGATGACTTTTAAAACCTAAATGAGCACAACAAAGAAACTCACAAAAACCTCAAGCGACATACTATAGCAAGTAATTTTATAAAATATTAGGACACATAAGATGTACAAATATAAATTTTCTAGAAATTTTGGGCATCAATTGAGTAGCTCAAAAATTCAAAAATAGTTTGAAACCAGTCAACTTTGAGGAATTATTGTATGAAAAACACAGTGACGAATTGAGCAAAACCAAAAGAAATGAAAACTACATACCCTAATCTTCCTACACAAAAATTTCTAGAAAAATTCGAAATGGCCAAGACCACTTTTGAACTAACTCAACCCAGGACCAAATCTGACGGACTCATATGCAAAGCAAGGATCTCCTCCTCACGCCAACTACCAGTCACCTTCGGCCGCACCAGCAGCTTCGTCTTCCCCACCGAATCAGCGCCATTTCAGTGAAGACACGGGAGCCATGTCTGCTTCCATCCTGCTATCTAATCGCTAACCACTGTGGCTTCATCCCTTCACAAGATGGAGTCGCCGCTCCGTCCTTTGCCCATTACCTCGCCGTACCCTGTATCGGCCCGTCAATCCGCTGCAATAACGTTGCCATGCCCTGTCTCGTCGTCGCTGGAATTCAGCTCGGCGGCGCCGCCAATCCGCTGCAATAACGTTGCCATGCCCTGTCTCCTTCGCTAGTACTACCGGACCATACCACCCTAGCTTTTGAATACCGCAGGACCAGGCGCCATTTGCTGGCCATCCTGTCGGACCGACCGAGCCACTTCAATGCCTCGATCGCGACGGCTATATTCCGCGCCCTGTTCTGCCATGCCCCATTTGATCTCCGGTCGCGATGGCGAGGAAAGAACAGCGCCACTGCGAAATTTTCCTCCATTTACACCCCTGATACCACGCCTTATCTTGTCCATGTAGCGCAAAGAGCAGGCCGTAGCTCGCTTCGCTCTCCTCTGCACCCAAGCCAACACCTAGCTGTGTCCCAAACCACTACTTCCACAAAAGAAACCGAGAGGGAGAAGGAAAACCAAATCAAGCTCTCTGGTAAGAAATTTTCAAACTCATTGAGCAAGGATCATCCCTAGGCACTATTGACTCCATCCCATCCCTTGTTTTCAGCTCTTATCGCCTGGAGCTATCTCGTCGCTCTTGTCTTCTTCCTCGCGACCGGCCGTAGGTGGCAAGACGCATAAGCCGGTTTCCGATTGCATATTCAGGTGAAAACTACTCCTTAGACTTCATGGATGCTCACCCATCACTCATCTGGAGAAAAGATGCTCGTTAGTGAGCTTCTGCTTGCACAACCATGGCGACTGCCGCACTGGTATGGTGGCAGCTTGTTTCCGCTCATTGCCTGCCATGTCTGAGCTTATCCTCAAGATCTCCTAGCTCTTCTCCAGCTCAGTGCGCAATCACCTCGCCCCTGCGCTTGCCTCGCCATCAACCAGAGACCACAGAGCTGCACCCATGGTGCCATGTCCCTGTCCTCTCGATGAGCCAATTTTGCTTCGGTTCTGATGTGAGAACTAAAGCTCAAATAATTTTGGCCCGCCACTTTGGCACAAAGGACTTCATAGCCCAGTGGTAAAACGAGGCCGTCTTAACTGAGAGATTTGAATTAAACTATGAGGATTTAAATTATGCAACAAAACTTTATATGTTCACTACATACTAAAGCATTACAATCAAGTTTGTGTAAAGTCCCTTTTATGTACCATGAAGCAACTATGAAAAACATAGCTCCTAAAATCATGAAATTATTTCCACATGCTCCCACAATCATAAATGTCCCATTTTTGCAAAAATATTTAGATTTGAATTCATTTTGAGACAAAAATTTGAATAATGAAAGCCTCTCTGCATAGAATATCAAATAGTTAAAACATGGATCAAATGAATTAAAAACCTTGCCAAACTAGTTTTGTTACACTTCTGAGGTCACGAGGATTTTAAATATGTAAAAATATTTAGATTTTTATCAAAGCTAGCATTAAATGTTCAATCGCCGAAGTTTCAATACGTGAATAGTCCGAATAGTTATATTTTTGCAAACAAAATCCAAATCTAACAAAACCAAATCTTACAACCTCGAATAGTGATACCCTTACTGAATATGCAAAAATATTTCAAGTTTATTTAACATTAGATTAAGTCCCTATTAGACCTTAATGATCACTTTTAAGAAAAACATCTCGAATAAAGCTAAACATCACGGAACCAACTTTAAAACACTCTTAAGGATATTCCCTATTAATGTCTGAAAAATGGATTAATTATCTTATAATATGTAGTCGCAAACTTAAAAAAATATGACTCTTTATAGCATTAACTTTGTGACCACTTAAGCCTTTTTGACAGCCTGTAAAATATCTCGGCTAAATGCAAAAATTTGAAAGAATGGTCCAGAAACATTCTTCATAATATGTACTACTATAATCTGGAAAAATATTCTATTAAGGACATACACTGTATATAAATTCCGCTACTACAAACACAATTCGTGAATTAGTCGTGTAGGAAACTGAACTACTTAATCCTTTTCGGCAACTCGTAAAGCTTCACGTCTAAATGTAAATTTTGGAAAGATCTGCATAGAAATATTATTTGGTATATGAACTACCGCATTCTAACAAAACATCTTACTTTTCAACTAAATCTAGCTAATTCAAAACCCTTAAGTGTTAATCATATACTTAACCTTGCTAGCCGATTCCATATAATGTGAATATTATAATACCATATAAGTTATTTTAGCAATTAATATAATGTTTATGAAATCAGCTTAGGAATGCTCTCCAAAGTATAGACTACTATATTCTGAAGAAATAATCATGTTTTGGCATGATTTTCATATAAATCCTGTTAGCAGAATAACCTTAAGTATCATGATTTTTGAGCTTTATAATATGAATAAACAAACTTAGTAATAATGAAGAAATCTGTAGTTAAGATGCTTGTATCATCAGAACCTTCTTAAAAGCCACCAATATGCCCAATAACCTAACTTGACAGATCTAACATATTCGAAACCGCTTTTTAGGCAAAAGCAATGAAGGATTAAGTGCTATTCATTCATATCATACAACAAGGTAACTAATGTTCTAATTTTATTAATCTAAATAATTTTTGTATCTTGAATTCAAAATTATAAATATAAAAGTACATAATTTTAGCTTCTTGAATTCGTAAAACAAGAATAGATAATCTATAAAGGGAATCGTTCACCGCTCATCTTGAAGGCTATTAATGATATGAATGCTTAATCAAACTAAAACATGAGAATATTTAGTCATTCTATCTAAACCCTATAATATTCATGTTTTCTTCAGTGAGTCTTTATTTGGTTCTTTATTTGTCTTCTTTTTACCCTTATTGAAGTGTTATTTGCTCTTTATTGCTTTTAGTCAGTAACAACGTGTAGAACTTGATGCCTCTA
This sequence comes from Guadua angustifolia, assembly GCA_036346375.1. NCBI lineage: Eukaryota > Viridiplantae > Streptophyta > Magnoliopsida > Poales > Poaceae > Guadua > Guadua angustifolia. The sequence continues at coordinate 99,292 of JAYEVE010000360.1, forward strand.
ACTCTGTCATCGCCATTGTCAGCAGCAACCTCGACTTCGTCAAAATCAATGATTAAGCAAGGCAAGTACCCATTTGATCATATCGATCCTACTATTTAATTTTCATTTTATTTAATCAAATTGTTTCATGAATGCGCTTATTTTTGGTAAATTAGCTATTTTATGGTACTGTTAGATATACCTGTTGTCTTATAAAACCTTCTTGATAAATATGGACATGTGAACCTTGATAACCATGGATTGAGGATAGAAATTACCTAATGTAATCATGGGTATATACGTTTACTGTTTACATATTAACACTGCTTAGCCATGCTTTATTAGCAACGATATAGATGATCACATCAAAATTGCTCTTTGAGAATTTAAAAAGGTTGGATATGGCATAATGTCGATTGTTGGTATTTTGGCTAAAAATCCAAAATAAAACTATGGTTTAGATACGGGCAATTATTGGCAATAGCCGGTTGTGCAAGGGGTGCACTTGTACGTAGTGTAGGGAAAAGTATTGCCCGTGTCGGATTAAGGAATGAGCTATGGGTTGCTTTTGCTTACAAGCCAAGAAAATCATACAACCACAAGTGCTGGTATAGGACAGTCTTAACCTATTAAGCTGCTTAGATCTGGCTTTGCATATTGGTAGGTGGGAGATAGTACAAACACTCCTTTCTAGGTTTGCTTGTAAGGAGCTTCCACACCTCGGTGTGAGTAAATACATGTCGGTACAATGGTGTACACCTTACTATGAGGAGAAACCGTTATTTGAAAGTTCAAACTCCATTAATTTGGTTTTGGTGTTAATGACAAATCTAATATTGAGACTAATTATTTTGATAATCATTGTTTAATGACAAATCTAATTATTATGAGACTAACATGTTTAATTAAGCTTAATTTTAGTAGTCTCATATTTGGATGAAAAATGAAAAACCCAAGGTATGTCTTGTATTAATGTTTATGATTTTAATGCATACTTTGGATTCAATTTAAAGTATGAATTTCCCATTGCATTAACCACAAAATGTGCATCATGTTTCTCCAATCCTTATTTACATAGATGCACATATTTATGGGGAGTTCGTCATTTAACTTAAAGGTTTCATTGTATTGATCTATTCCTTATTGACACATATAAGGATCAAGACATTGAAACTAAATCCTTGAATATATATTTGAAGTGTCTAGTTGTAGTATACTCATGGTAATATAGGATAAGCTCCAATGTAATCAAAATTGAATATGTGCATATTGTCTCCAAATCAATTATATCTATGCACATATACATGTGGGGTTTATTCTATAATTGATGGCTTAGAGTAATGGTCATTTCCATATAGTCCACACATTATGGATCATTACTTTTCATCAACATGAGTATATGAAAACTTGTGTAGTTAATATATACTCATATCAATTTAAATGAAAATTTAAATTGAGATTGGTTGTCTTCTAATCATCAAAGGACATTTCATCATGTATTGATGGTATCTTTTGGATTGATTAAGGATAATCAATAGTTCTTGAGTATAACGAAGTATTAGTTGTATTGGTTTACTCAAGACACATTTATATCATTTAATTTGATGTAGGTTGTGCTCAATCGATATCAGAGGTTTCCATTATGTGTTAATGGAGTGAATATATGATTGAGACAACCATGTGTCTTGGACTAACTATTCTTATGAGTTGTGAATGAGATAGGTTAAGTCCAAATGGTTGAGATGAGCAAATGGGACAATGACGCATCAAGTGAAGATGGGCGTTAAGAGGAGATCCCAAAGAAAAGAAGAGAAGAAATTCATCAAGAGATGATGGACAAAGAAGAGAAGAAGGGTGACAATCCCGGGGAGATGCAAAAATATCAAAGATCTTAAAAGCCCCAAAGGGGATCGCGTGCGGCGGCGAAGGTCTAACTAGATAGGCTAAGAACTTTCTAGTCTTTGAGTCTAGTTTTTATCGCCGTACTATTAAGAGGGGTCGAGTTTTCTAGTTTGAGCTTCATCATGTGTTGGTGAGCTCAACCCGCATTTCACTCAAGCTCAACCTGTTTGGTTTTTGCATGGAGCTAACCATTTGGCATGTGTTGTGAATGGGTGAAGCTCGTGCTTTGGTTTTGCTTACGCTTTGATTTGCATGTGTTGCAAGTGGGATAAGCGTATCGTTATTTTTGCATGAAGTTCACTTTTGCATGTGTTGCAATTGTTGAAGCTTCATGTTTTATTTTCTCTTTACAAAACAAATCTTTCAAAATCAAAGTGGTTGCTTGGAGCTAAGTTTTGCATGTGTTGCAAAAGGAGAGAGCTCAAGCATGATTTGGTGTTTATGTGGTTTGTATGTACTAAAGATTTGCATGTGTTGCAAATAGAAAACCCATACATTTGATTTGATTTTAATGTGGTTGCATGGAGTTAAGATTTGCATGTGTTGCAAATAGTGAGCTCATGCATTTGAGTTTGTTTGGTTTTGTTTGGAGCTAGGTTTTACATGTGTTGCAAAATGAGGATGCTCAAGCAAGTTGGATTTCGAATTTACGTATGGATCTTCGAAGCATGTGAATAGAATTTGCAAATATATTTTGCAAATTGTTTTGATCATGAGTTGATCATCACATGGTTCAAGTTTTAATCTTGTTGACCCTTGCTAGCTTGTAGTCATGTTTTTGATCAAGTTTATGTGAGGGATTTCGAGAAAATCAAAATTGGACTTGAATGACTACATTAGAGTATTTGTTTTTGTGATTTTGGAAAATATCTATGGTTTCTTAAATCTTGAAAATGGGTGGAGATTGTAGCCCTCATAATAAGCTTCGCATAGAGTCCAAGATCACCTAAATCGGAGTTCGGAGTTAAAAGTTATGACCGTTTTTCTGAATGTCGTCTGTGCTGAAACAGTAGGTGCGGTAGTACCGCATTTTGTACTGCGGTAGTACCACAAAAACGGCAGTACCGCCCGTAGGGGCCGGTAGTACCGCTGGTACTGTAGCAACAGCTATTTTCAGCACTTTTAATGTCCGTTTTGTCTCTCAACGGCTAGTTTTCTTTGTGAGGCTATAAAAGGAGGTCATGGGGGGCATTTGCTGGTTGATTGAGCATTTGGATGAGGTGGTGCATGTGTTTCACACACACATTTGATTCTTGAGCTAACAGTGAGACTAATTGCATGTGTTGCAATTAGAAGTGGGTTGAGAGTCTCTTGTGCATGTGTTGCACTTGAGGAGGAGCCTAGGTGCATATGTTGCACTAGGTGATCACCGGAAGCGCATTTGTTGTGCTAGGTGAAGCTCGAGCGGAGACTCGGCTTGTTACTCTTGGAGGTTGCCGACTCCTAGACGGCGTAGAGCGTCGTGCGCGGGAGGCCTCAAGGTTGTGAGACGCCCCGACGAAGTTTGTGAAGGTTCGGGTTGAGCCTACACGAAAGCGTGAAAAACCACATCTAGTGGAATCGAGGCGGGTGCTCATTGCGGAGCCGGTCCAAGGGTTTGGACTAGCCTCAATATGGACTAGGGGAGATCGGCAAGTCTCCGAACTCCACAGAAAAATATCGGTTGCCTCTTCAAGCATTTACTTTATTATATATTAATCAATTGCTTGATTGTGTTAGAATTGCTTAGTACTAATTATTTGTTCAATTTAGCAATTCTTGGATAGAGACACAATTTAGTTAGTACACTAGTGAGCCTAGTTGATTTAGACCTTAATTGTCAAAACCTAGTTTATCGCTTCCGCATTATCTTTGATTAGGTTTTGACATAGGGGTTGATTAGAGCGCATCGTTTTAGAAAGCGATTAATTTTATAAACGCCTATTCACCCCCCCTCTAGGCGCATCCTCGATCTTACATTATTGCAGGGGGGACTGCCTATGTTGTTGATCTAAATACAGGGGTGGACTGTTATGCTTTATTTATTCATGTTTCTTCTACCATAGCAAGGATTTCACGTCACTAGGCTGATGCAAAGTTAGGTCTAGATAATGTAACAGCTATGTTATAATCTCTCCGCGGCACACCAAAAGAAGTGTGTCAACTGCGTTGCACAAAGATATGATCATTTCTTGTGGGTAAAGCTGTACACCTCTGCAGAGTGCTTACGGTCAAAGGAACTTGGTAACGTCATCACATAGCTAGTTGTTTTATTATTTTCAAAATGGGATGATTTTCACCTGATGTACCTTGTTTTGGCAAAGATTGTGGTTATGCCACATGTTGGCAGGAAATTAGACTTCTCGATGCTTACATTATAGAGGACTGTGAGTTGTTACTTATACTCTACTGTTACTTTTATATTAGTCAAACATTCTTTTCCAAATTCCGTTTCTAAATTACAACTTGTCTTACAAATTAAATGTTGCTTTATACAAATTAACTATAGCTCCCTTTGACATGGCCTGTATTTATGCATTTGCAAATACCATCTTAAATCTTGCTGGGTACGAAAGTACTCAACCTTGCTTATTATGTTGTTTTAGCTGGATAAGACAATGAGGCTCCGAAGAATATCTTTTCGTCGCAGGTTACAGGAATTAAAAATGAAGCAATCTTTCTAGGGATTTATATCTTGTCAGTTGCCTGAGGGTTGAATGGGCACACTACAAGACTTTTCTTCTCCTGTGCTATGATTATATACTAGATCAATGCCCGTGCGTTGCTACGAAAAATAAAATTGATAACGAAACATAAAGGTCAAGCAATAAAAGAAAATTGTGTTACAAGATCAAACATCTATTTCTCCCGATTACAAAAGTTTTTATGATTTCTTCTCCGGTATGAATTAAAACCAAATATATTATACGTAGCAATATATATTACCAATCTCAAAAATCAATCAATCATTTTTATCCCTTTTTGCAATTTATATTACCAGCTCATGTTCCTCTTCCTCTCGCATGTTCGCAGCGCGCGCTCCTCGGCGCCGTCGACCTCGTCTTCCTCGTTGCCTCGCTCGTCCTCGTCATCCACCGCCTTCGCAGGGGCAACACGGGGACTTCTCCCGAGCACGAGGCGCTGCTGCCGAAGCCACCGCCATTTCGGACCTCTGGCCGCTACGCGGTCGCGCTCGGGGCGTCCACCGTCTTCACCGCGGCATCCGCCGTCCTCCTCATGCTCGCATTCTTCCTCCCGTCGAGCACGCCATGGCGCGCTGTGGAATCCGCCTTTCTCACCGCCCACTTCTTCGCGCACGCCATGGCCGCGTGGTTAGTCGCCTCGGAGAAAGGGGTCGCCGCCGCCACCCAGCCTTTGCACCTCCGCGTCTTCTGGATCGCCACCGCCCTCGGCGCCGCGCTCTTCTCCGCTTCGGCGGTGGTCCGCTGCGCCGACGATTCGCTGCTCTTCCCAGATGACCCTCTCACCTTTGCCGGCCTACTCGTCTCTATGCCTCTGGCGTACCTAGCCATTACTAGCTTCATCGGTCATGACGTCGGAGTCCATGAAGGTGAACCAGAAAACACCAGCGCCGAGGCACCCGCCACACCGTGCACCGCCGCATCGTTCCTTTCTCTCGCGACGTTCAACTGGATCAACCCGTTTATCTTGAAGGAGTATGCCAATGACTTTCTCACCGTCGACGACGTCCCACCGGTATCGCCGGGCAATTGCGCCGAAAAATTGTACGCTTTGTTCACGTCCAACTAGCCCGCGCTGGGGTTACGGCACTCGGTGGGCGTCACGCTTTGGCTGTCCTTCTGGCCGCAGTTACTACTAGTCGCGGCGCTCGGCCTCCTGCGCCTCGCGGCCATGTACGTCAGTCCGTCACTTATTGATCAGTTCATCGAATTCATTCGTCGCGACGGCACGACATGGGAGATCTTGAATGAATTCTCTTGATTGATTCTGTGAAAACTGTACAGCATATATAGAGTACAAAAGGAATGTTGGTCGGCTATTAATTACCAGCAATAATCAGATATTTTGCTATAATAATCAGCCATATTTAAAGTGATATGTCTAGCTGTAAATCAGGAAAGAATAATTAGTTATAATGACCTGCCATTATTGGAGATGTGGCGGGGAGAGGGGGGTTAGGAAGAACGGACCGCTGCCACCAACTGCAAATTTATATTAGTAGAGATACTCTGAATTGTAAAATACATTGTATAATTAGCTTCCACTTTAATAAAATGATGTATGGTTATGATTCCAATTGTTACAAATGTGCGCACTAGCTACTGATCATGGGACTAGCATTGAATGCACATGAGATTTCCATTTTTGCATTCTATGCAATGGGGGTTGCTACATTCAAACACAACAGACTCACAGCTAACAGTTGTACTCTAATTACCCATTGGCAGTAACTCTACCTATAGCTTCAAATATGTCGTCACCAAAGTTGCCTGCCCTCTGGGCCTACCAGCATATCCCAAAGTTGCGCACTAGATTTCTTACTTAATGTGAAGATTCTAATACTTTCACAGGGCAATCTCTTCTGACTGATTTCAATTCACACACTATGGTTGATACTAGATTTACAACTCATTGTTCTTCTCATCGGCGTCCTCTACCAGTCATAAATAAACATATGCCAATGGCTCTATTCGTTGGATGAATCAATCAAAATACCACTATCCAATTATCAATCCATTTCTCAATCCATATTTTCCATCCGCATCCGATTTAAGGTTTTCATTTGTAATATAAGTTTTACAATGCAGTGATGATATATGTAAGTATATAGAAGCATTTGAAAATATTTAACAAAACAATGATCAAAGGAAGTTTGTGTGGTATAAAATCGGAATGTATGGCCTCACTCGAATTTTGGAGCTAGTGGTCTGGTTGGTTCAGTTTTGATCCTAAAAATCATAGATATTAATTTATGGCAATTAATTAGAAAGTATTTATGACATCCAACATTTTCTAAACTGTTGTCAGTTATTAACTTGGCATATTTTAATGTAACACAATTTAAGCTACACCAATTTTGTTGCTTGTACTTTAATTTGGCACCACGTTTTATTTTAGTGGGTTGTTACAATCACCATTTTAATTATTACAAGTTTTAAAGATTTTATATACCTCTTACTTAATTAATCGTGTTATTTACAATCTTTTGATTTTTAGGCTTATAACTAGATGATTAGATAAACTAATCGTGGTTGTTGGCAATCGAAATTATTTTCCTTATTTTCTTTTTCTTCTCTCTTCTTTCCTCTTTTCTTTTTTCTTTTATTTTCTTTCCCCTCCTTTTCTTTTCTTTTCTTTCTCTGCTCTCCCTTCTTTTCTTTTTGTTTCCTTTTCTCTGTGGTGACTACTCGCACTAGAGGTGGGCGTCGTCTTGGCCGTGATGACCCATCGTGCTTTCGCCATCTTGCGGGTTGCCCAGCTTCGCCTTTAGCGAGCCGAGCCTGACCCATTTGCGCCGTGTTCGCTTGCGTCTTGTGTCTTGGCCAGTCCGCCCATTTATATTATTACTATAAGAGAAAATGATCACGGATTAATTTCTTTTTATTTATTTAGGACTTTCTTTTCTCGGTCGAAACAAAATTCTATTGTGTTTATTCTTCTCGATTTCCTTGATTCAGTTGCTCCTTCTAGTCACATGCATGTAGCTATGCATTTACTCCTTGATTTGCTCATCCACACGTACAACACAGTGCGTGCTGTTTGAACGTCTTGGCTAAAGCACTGCCGGAGTGTCATCTTGGTAAGCAGCCCATCGTCTGCGGTTGGCGAGGCAGCACGTTCCGGTCTTCCGTCCGTCGTGTCGGCCCGACCCGTTAGAACAATCTGCGTCAGTGCCTGCGTCTTGGGTCAGGCGTGCCTCGTCTTGAACCCAAAAAGCCTTACCCAGTGCCCACCTCTACCCGCAGCCTCCTTCTTAGTCTCTTCTCCTGTCTTTTCTCTGGACTAACCCCTCTAGCTTTCTCTTGGCACTCCTCTACTTCTCCAGTTCGGTCGAGCTCCCTGGATTTTCTCAGTTCTTACTCCTTCCTCTCCTCTAGATCGAGCTTTCCCTAGCTCTCTCTCTGTCGATTTCTTTGCTCTCCCTCTCCTTCTTCTCTGTTTCCTCCGGGCGACTTGGCTCAACGCTGGCCAGCTGCTACCTAGCTCTGTGCCATCCACTTCCTTGGTTCCGCCCTTGGCTCGGCCGCCCATAGCCGAGCCTTGGCGTTGATCGAACCCGGCCTCCACCAAGCCCTAGCATAGCTCGGCCTCTTCTCATTATGCTGGCTTTACTCGGTTTGGTTTCTAGGGTTCCTACTGCATTAACCATTTTGATTTGGGGCTTTGCTTATAGAGGGACTTTAAGTTGTCTCTTGAGTCCATCAATTCACTAGAGAAGGTGAGTTTGTGGTATATGATGATTTGTGCACATGGAAATTTGTGGAATGGAGGTATTACAGTGATACCGGCATTCAACCGTACTCCGAGGAGTGTGGGATGAACCTAGGCACATGCAAGGCAGCCCCCCTCTAGTGCTATATTTTGAGACCACCAGGGTTTCACTTGATCTACTTGCTATTTTATCCGATCTACCCATTTCTGCATACTACATTACTAGTACTACTACTTTGGTGAAGTGCACCTAATGGCTTGGTTCTGTGGTTGAGGTCGGATGATGATGTTGGTGTGGTTTTGCTGGTGAGGGCAATGAGGTGGCTGAGGTCCCGATCTTGATCTAACCTTCTCCTCCAATCTCCCTCCTCCTGGCTTCGGCTACTGCTCCTTCTGGCTGTGCTCCTCCTTACTCTCCTCCTTCGATCTTCCTCCTCCTGGCTTCGGCTGGTGCTCCTTCTGGCTAGGGTGTGGAATGGGGAACGCACTGGTTGTGCCCTCGGTTGGGAGTAAGAGCAAGCCCAACCCACCCCCTAAACCTCTTCCTATCCTAAATTATAAGGAGAATTAGAAAAATGTGAGCTTCAACCCAACCCTTATAAGAGTTTGGGTTGGAGTTGCTCTAAGCTAAGGGGACATGAATGGTTTGTTTGGCTCTGGTGCTTTGCCTTTGGTCTTGAAGTGAGGCGATGGGGAAAAGTATGTGCTGCTCTGCCTTGGTTTGAGAGTGTGGCAAGGGGGGGGGGGGGGTGAATGGCTATGCTTGGCATGCTCTTGGTAACGGTGAAGGCAAGGAGAATGCACTGGCTGTGCTCTGGTCTTATCTTCTTTTTCATTGTGCCCTTTTCACTTTTCTATCCCTGGGTCTTTTACTGGTTACCACGAGGGTATATTGGCCATTCCAATTGACTGCTTAGTAATTTTATAGGCTTAATTAATCTCCGGGTCCTTTCATAACCCTCTCTATTATTCATTCCTTTTATCTGTGTAACGATGCAACAAAATACACTCCATATTATAGCCAGTTAAAACAGATGAAGGTGGGGGATGGATGTAGGCTTGTACTAAAATGTAGTCCTAGACCAGGTAAAAAGCCAGCAACAATTTGTCTAGGATTCCAACTAATTAAGCAACGGCAGGCATGTCCTTGAGCCACGGGTCCAGGGGCTTCCCGATGGAGTAGACAATGAAGCCGATCTCCCTGAGCTTCTCGGGATCGATGACGTTGCGGCCGTCAAACAGGAACGCCGGCTTCTGCATGCTGTCATAGATTTTCTTGTAGTCAAGTGTCTTGAACTCGTCCCACTCAGTGAGGATGCAGACACCATGAGCCCCCTTGGTGGCTTCATACGCGTCCCAGGTCACGGACACCTCCTTCACAGCAGTTGGGCTCAATGGCTGGAGGTGGATCGGGTGGTCCCAGTCGAACTTGTTCATTGCAAGGTCGCGCTGGATCTGATCCTCAGTCACCTGAGGGTCGTAGATGCTGATCTTGGCCTTGTCTCCAAGGAGGCCCTTGCAGACATCAATGGCAGCAGTTTCCCTCGTGTCACCGGTATCCTTCTTGAATGCAAAGCCGAGCACTGCAATCTTCTTTCCGGAGACAGTGTTGAACATGGAAGACACCACGCGGTTCACGAATCGGCTCTTCTGGTAGTCGTTGATCTTGATGACCTGCTTCCAGTAGTTCGCAACTTCAGGAAGCCCATTGCACTCGCAGATGTACACAAGGTTGAGGATATCCTTCTGGAAGCAGGAGCCTCCGAAACCGACACTAGCACTCAAGAATCTGGGTCCAATCCTTGAATCCTTACCAACAGCATAAGCCACCTCTGCGACATTAGCACCAGTGGCCTCACATAGAGCTGAGATTGCGTTCACTGAAGAGATCCTCTGAGCCAAGAAGGCATTTGCTGCGAGCTTTGATAGCTCAGCTGACCATAAGTTGGTTGTGAGAATGCGATCCTCAGGGACCCAATGGGCATAGACGTCCTTCAGGGCCTGAACAGCTTTCCGGCCCTCTGGAGTCTCCCGGCCACCAATGAGCACACGGTCAGGGCTAAAAGGTCCTCAATTGCTGTGCCCTCTGCAAGGAATTCAGGGTTTGAGAGGATCTGGAAGTTTATTCCCTTGCTATTGTGAGTCAAGATCTTCTCAATGGCCTCAGCGGTCTTGACAGGGACAGTGGACTTCTCAACAACAATCTTGTCAGACTTGGACACATCAGCGATCATGCGGGCTGCGCTTTCCCAGTAGGTCAAGTCCGCAGCTTTGCCAGCCCCAAGACCACGGGTCTTGGTTGGTGTGTTCACAGAGACAAAGATGATGTCAGCCTCAGCGACATGCTTTTCAATGTCATTGCTGAAGAAGAGGTTCCTGCCACGGCACTGCCTGACAACGTCGTCAAGGCCTGGCTCGTAAATAGGGAGCTGGTCGCTGTTCCATGCAGTGATGCGCGCGACAGAAATGTCAACAACACATACTTCAATGGCAGGGCATTTCAGTGCAATGACAGCCATAGTTGGGCCACCAACATATCCAGCACCAAGACAGCATATCTTCACCATTTTGCTTAATCTGCGCAAGTAATTCATGTGAAAGAGGAGTACAACAGCATTAGCATCTGAGACTGAATAAGAACATTTTGCTGTAACAAGAGTACTTCCATTGTGACATATTATGCACAAAGATTCTAAATTAATAATTTACTCAGATATTTTCACCACAAATGTTGCGAGCTGTAGAAGAAGCAAGTTAAAGTTGAAGACATTGAAGAAACTAAGATCATACGCAATTAAATGTTTATGTGGTTTCTGGTTTTTTCACCATTAATGTATCAATTTATTTGCTAAAAAGCAGACAGCAGCCCCGTTAGTGACGATTCAATTGAATTCAAGCTTAGTTGGAGCTTGAATATTGAACCATTAATGGAGTAAAAGCAATATACAGTGTGTGTGATTTTATAGCAGCTGAGATCACTCTATTGAAACATAACAATCTGGTGAGAATTGTGTCAACAGCCAACATGTTTTTGGTACAACCCGCTGATACTTGAAAAAGCAACCTTCTTAGACATGCTACTTCCTGTACATCTTCTAGACCACCAAACTATAAATGACAAAGATGACCATTAGGGTATGTACAATAAGACCACCTCAGCCGGCTCTTAGTCTCTACATGTCAGCTTTGGTCTATGTGAAAGAATGAGAAAAGAGGAAAGAGAAGAGAGCTGGCTCTAATTTAGTAGCTAGCTTTGCACGGGAGTATAGATAGATTATTTATGTACAAGAGAGAAAAGATAGTTTTTGCACAATATTTAGAGACGATTTTTAGAAATAATTATTGTACAAGCTGGGTTTTAGCTTATTATTAGTCAGCAGTGGGCTTTGTTATTGTACTTACCCTTAAGAGACTACATATGACAAATAAGATACTCTGGGCACATGGGATATTTTTGGAAATGGTACCATATTAGCCATCAAATGATTTCCATTTGCAGTTATGCATGGTGAAGACTACTGATCAACGACAGCTTTTGATTGCAGTGCTTTAGCATTGTCATAACCATCGAGGGTCTAAGAATTGGTGCTGAACATGCCACAGATTTGACTCGATCGCCATGCATCTTATCATGACCATTCCCCCTCTTTGTTTTGCACCAAAAGAAATCAATGTGGATAAAGAGAAGTGAAGATTTTAACTTAAAGATATACCCCACCCTGTATGCAGTAGTTATGTCAACCAAATTGCACATGACAATCTTCTCCGTCTTACCTAAAATAATGTCAGATTTTGCGAGGTATCCCCCAAGCCCAATCAATGCGACGTCATCTCGCGCAAAATCATAAAGTGATCCGTGCGCAAACACGAACCGATTCAGAAGAACATCAACCCAAAAATAGATCCGGAGCTCGGAAACCCCACACAAGCGTGCAATGCACCGATCACCGTCAACAACCAGATCTGCATGAGCGCATGCTGTCCTACTACCGGCCAATTCTAAGATCAGATCTAGTCCCAGCAGTGTAACTACCACTTAACCCAAACTGTCGTACCATAACGACCGATTTCGGCTTTTGCTCGTGGCTTTGATCCATTCCTAGTTTCCTACAACCACGAGCCAAATGAACACCAAGATAAGACCCGAATCAGATCACAGATCTGCGGCGCCTCTACACGACCAAACCACGCGCAGGATTCTAAGCAGCCAAGGTCACCGACTCACTCGCGATCGCGACTCACAACTAGTACAATTAATCGACAGCCTAAGCAACACCAAGCTCGTATTGGATCACAGGACTCGGAGGAAGCAACCAGAGAGATCTGGGGAGGAGAGAGACGTACCTCCTGGTCGATTCGATCTCGGCGGGGCGGCGGTGTCTCCCTCTCGCCGCGAGATCTGATGGGAGGAGGTCGGGGGAGGATGAAGAAGAGTTTCCTGGGGGAGAGAGCGGAGACCCAGCGGCTTTAAATAGAAGGTGCGAACGCGACGAGGTCTACACCTCCACGCGGTGCGTCCATTCGTCGCCTCTCTGACATTTCCATTGGCGGAATTGTTACAGTATAGACGTGAATTTTTTAGACGTATTGTAATATTTTTTTATATATATAATATTTTTATCAACGTATGCAATATTTTTCTTCGACAAAAAGTAAAATGCGACACAATAAGCGGATGTTGCAAGCGTTGAAAAAAATGTTGCACGCGTCGGAAAAAATGTTTCGAGCGTTGAAAAAAATATTGCAAGAGGCGTCCGATGAAATGAACAATATCGACGTTCGAGCGCTAGTTCTTCCCTTCCATTTGCTGTGTTTTCTATTTTCGATCAACTTAGCTTAGTTTGCGTCGCACACTCACTTTCGCTACAGTTTCTAGTCGAGCTTCATTTTAGTTTATACATGCTTTTGTTGTAAAACTTGGTTTTCTTATGCATTTAACCTCGTCACTATTGTTTACGTTACACCTCTGTTCACATTGTAGAAGAGAGAAGAAAATTTGTTGTGATAAGTATTTATTTATTGTTGTATAATTTATTTGTTATTAGCAACTCTTCGTTTTATGTTAGAGATTTTTAAAGCTGTGAGAGAGATTCAAGGAGGAGTAGGCGAAAATTGCAAAAGTGTAGAATGATTACTACTCAGTCAATCACTGCTATCTTTTTTTTTTTCAAGTAGCAGTATGCATACACACGCTACTTAAAATGAGCAATTTGGTTATTTGCCACTTCAAACATATGGCTTCGTAAATTTGCCACTGGATCTACATTTCATTAACTTAGATGGTCCTATATGTCATTGGCTCAAGTGACATCATAATCAAAAAGTCAATCTTTAAAATGGCAAATAACCAATTTTCTCACTTAAAAGTGGACTCCCACAGGCCACAGTCCTACTTCCTCTTCCCTCGTATGAACACGGACGGACGCACCGATCTGTAGGCACCAGGCGCTGCCCTTCGCAAGCATTCCTCCCTGCGGGCTGCAATCCTCCTGCGCATCGAAAATAGTCGCTACAAGAAAACTCAAAACCACGACAGCTCCCATCAAAATCTGATCTTGGGGCCTGTCTCCTCCAAATGGTACATTTTGCGATCATAAGCGCCAGTCACACCGAGGTTTCAAATTTTATTTTCGATTGAAATCTCGGAGGTGGTTGAAATCTGAAATTTTACTAAGATATCGAAATTTCGAACAAATTCCGAATGAAATACAAAAAAAAAATTTAATCCGGTTTTTTTCACCAAAATTTCTGAGATTTCGCCGAAATCTCGATGAAGTTTGACGAGATTTCGGTGAAATTGAACCGAGCGAAAAATGGTTCAAATGATGTTGAAAAATTTTAAATTTTTTTGAAGGATCCTGACACATCAGTAATTTTCCCATAAAAATTTCAGATGATTATCAAGCCTAAGAAACTTTTAAAAATTCGAAGAGTGCTCCGGTTGTTGATGTTTAAGGCCTTAGGTCCTTTAATTAAACTTACATAAATATAAATTATGAGCTCCTAGATATCAAAATGTAGACCAAAGGGAATACATCTTTATTAATTGGTCCTGATAAAACGTTGACTAGCAAATTTGAATCGAATAAAAAATAGAACAAACCATGATAAAAAAATTTTAAATTTTTTGTGCATGGTTTTGATGTATCACTAATGTTCTGATAAAATTTTTAGATAATGATCAGGCTTCAAAAATTTTTAAATATTCAAACAATACTGTCATGATAAAAACCTTACTGGCAAACTTCAACCAAATAAAAAATAGTCCAAACCATGTTAGAACATTTTAAAATTTTTTGTGAATGGTCTGGTATATCATCAATATTTTTATAAAATTTTTAGATGATGATCAAGCGTCAAGAATTTTCAAAAATTCTGAAAGTGCTACACCCTGATAAAAGCTTTATGATCAATACATAGATTTGCTTGAGAAACCAAAAAGGGGTTATAATTTTTAAAACTTTTAGATAAGGGTGTCACACAACAGTAAATTTATAAAATTCTTACAATAGTACAATACCATTTATGTTCCTTGTGTTTTTTATTTTTGAAAGATAACAAATGAAGTTCAATGCATCTATAGATTTGATTGAGCAAACAAATAAATTTTAAAATTTTTAAAAGGGTCTTAAGCAATGCTTAAGCTCTCCTAAAAGTTTTGGATTGTGATCATACTCAAACAAATTTATAAAATTTTGACAAGGTTACTGTCTTGGTTATGTTCATTTTGTTTTTGATTTTTTTGAAGATAACAAATGAAGTTCAATTATTTTTTCAATTTTTCTGTATGATCCTACTTTTCTAAAGATGGTACTTTGTGCTTCTACTTGTTCTTTGGCTAATGCAATGCTTGCTATATCAATAGAAATTGATAAGTTTTGTATGGCTTTTTAGTCTCTTACCACTCAAGGTTTGATGCTCATGTGATATAGTGAATAACTCTTGTCATGTAAACCATGCGAAAAATATGATCTTCATTTATGTGTATATATCCTTAGGCTGCTGTCATTCTATTTGAAAGGTAATGACACTGAGGAAGAGAAATTTATATATACTGGTCTATTTGCTTAATTACTCCATTTGACTTGGTCGTTCTTCGCTGCTGCTTGCATATTGCTTTCGAGGAAAAGTGAACCGAATCATTAGCACTCATTTGCAATGCTTATTCTCTTACCTTAATTTCATCTTTTGTTCAATCCCAGCTAAAAAAGAATATGATTTTACCGTTCTCCATGCCAGCATTACGTAGCATGCATATATAGTTAGAAAAACTCACATGAGCAATTGGTGTGCAAATCTTGTGATCCGCCTGCACGCATGTATGTGGTATTTACATCAACAGCTGAAGACGAATCAAATTAAGGCATCAAAAATCTCGGCCAAACTTGCTGTGCAAAATTAGTTAGGTACATCAAGTTAAGGTTTAGCTTTACGATCCTTTGTTGCTTATTGCTTTCTCTGGCTCTGAGTAGTGTTGACATGCCGCGGACGATCGAGTGTTTTGACTGATCGTAAGGTCGACTTCTACTTTGATCCTCCTTTGAGTAGTGTGACCTACCATGGACGGGTGTTTGATGGATCATAAGGTTGCCTTCTCTGATGTATGTATGTCTGTTCTTAAACATATAATATCAAACTTGCAGAATCCAAATCGCAGGGCAATTGAGCTGGAGGATCTGTTGCACGACTGCCTATGGACGACACACTCAGACTCTTCCCGGCGTGCACGTATTTCTTTTCTATTTGATAAATTAGGCGCATTTATTTATTTTGTTGGACCTTGTTTATTCTACGGTTAAGCTGTAACTCAATTTGAATGACGATATATATATCTCAGTAGTTGGATTTAATTGGGTCATATGTTGTTAATTAAGTTTATGGCAAAGACACACTATATGTGTAGACCAACAAGTATTGAGCTGCGCCTTCAAAACAAGTATTGAGCTGAATTTGTATAGGTTGAGGATCAACATTTTTTACTCTTTACAAAGATTTCAACACATGTCTTGCTATGAAAAAGTAGTGGCAAAATACAGAACTCCACCATATACATGTTTGAAAAGGTTTACAAGTATATTTTTACCACTACTGGAGTAGTATTTACTTAGAGAAATTTAAAGTGGATAACACAGATAATAAGTAGTGGTAGTAAAAATCAAATATAACCATCTATTCTTCAAGGGTATTTTAGACTTTTTCAATCTATTCATCAGGGGTATTTTAAACTTTTCCTAATTCGTTCATAGTTTTGGATTCACCGAATACCTGGTGATCTTCAGAGGCTTCTTATCCATTCATCAGGATTACATGACGTATTTTACCGTAGAGGACAGATAGTATGACCGATTTTTTTGCCCTTTTACCTCTCTCTGAATTTTACTGACTACAGGTGGTAGTGTAACTAAATCTAAATTAATTTCAACCATTAGATTTAAACGAATGTATGGCTTATATTGATTTTAATCCACTGTAAAAGAGGCTCTTTACTTATTCTTAATTTGGCTGCTTTGATGTACCCCTCCACTATTGTAGTTAGTCCACATTTTCATGGTAGAAACGATGTTGAACATAGGATGGCAGAGGCGATATTAATTGTTGGATAGAAACGGTTGGAAGCGGTAGTAATTGCAGTGTCATCTGCATAACTGCTGGAAGAGGTTGGCAAGACTACACTGCTATTGTTCTTTACTGCAATGATTAACAAGTATTCGACGCTTTTGGCACAAAAAAAACATATGTTGAATTTTATTGGGATTGTTTTGGTTGTATCCATTTGGATGTCGAGATCTAGAAAAGGAAAGGAGATCCAGAATGCACTTTGTCAAATATTTCCTCTGTATAGTATATAATTAAGTACGTGATTCTATGTAACATTTTATAGAGAATAATCACTAGCTTCAGTCTATTTTAAGAGGGTCTAGGACAAGTAATATGATCTTTTTCTAATCCGTAATGACGCACGGTAATTTGGCTAGTCACACGCAAAGTGAAGTGGGGCGCGAACCGAAGCCACCGGCTAACAGCAAGTCAGCAAACCCATGTCCGAAATCGCAGGTTTCTATTGCGCGTCTACTCTCCGGCGAACCGGCAATAGCGTATTGGCACGCCGCCGAACTCTGAAATAATAATAAAAAAGGGGTTAGTACCAAGTACAGCCCTTGAAGGAAGATGGTTAAGGGCCTGTTTGGCAACAAGGTTTTTTCATAGTTTCTAGATAAAACCATGGTTTTAGAGAAAAACTCTGTTTTAGAAACCATGAGGTGTTTGGTAGCCCTTCAAAAAACTCTGTTTTAAAAACCATGGTTTTCACAAAATCATGATTTTTTCTCTGTTTCGGAAACTTTGGTCTTAGGCAAATTTTTCTGAGCGTTGGCACCAAAACAAATGGCACTGGCAGTGTGGTCTCTTGCCTGAGTTGATTGACTTTAGATTCCAAGTTGTCATGTTGGACGTGTAAAATGAGATCGGTTTAGTGCATTCTATTGGGTTTTTCCCCCCAAAAAAGTATTCTTTTGTTTGACAGATTAGTTTGGCCAGTTATACTATCTATATTAAAGATAGAGAGAGGTTCCGGCTTAGCTACACCTCTATGTCACCTCTTTCGTGGGAGGCATTCTAGAAATCGCGAAATTGCGTTCCTTGCATTCTATTGTCTCTTTTGTAAAAAGGTCCTTTCAAAATTTTGAAATTGTGTTTAGGTCCCTCTAGAATTCCAAAAAATTCGTTCAAGTCCTCCACCAGCTCTTTCGCAAAAGACCCCTTCAAAAATTCCGAAACCGTGTTTAGGTCCTCCGTCGCCTCTTTTGCAAAAAATCTTATGGTTCGGTAAGTTCGAGTCAAAAAGCTTTCGCGGTTTAGGAGAATTGTGTTCAGGCTTAAACCATGTCCTTTTGCAAAAAAACCCAGTGTTCCAAACAATCACTATCGCACGGTGTCGCGCGCTTGCACGATGTGGCGCCGCGCGTACCCATCTAGCACATTATACTTCACTAGCATAATACCCGTGCTAACGCTACGGCGATATTTGCCAGATATTTTTCCAAACTCCTGCAAGATCTCCAGGAACTGCAGCAATGCATTATTTGCCAGATATTTTTTCTAAGCGGAGCATGAAAGGAAAGAGAAACATGCACTATGAGAGGAAAGAGATAGGAATAGGTACAAATTTTCTACTCGATGCATCTGAAAAATATATGCACTACAGTAACACATTCACATATCTAAGCTCCAAGGGACAATCAAAATATGACAAGCCTAGAGTCCTACACTCGTGGTGGAATGTATAATTGTGTAAAGGAGTTAATATAGGAAGAACAAGTATGTGACATCACCAGCTGCAAAATCAATGCAAAGAATATTTGTGTCATGTCCGGAAACTATACAGGTAAAATGAAATAAAAACAAAGTATGCCCAATAGCATCTAACACACTGATCTCATCATGGTTAAAATGAAATTAAGCGTTGAGAAAAAATATTGCATGTGGACCTAGTCAAATAAACAACACGTCACCTTAGTGTTAATGATCATGAGAAGAAAGTACTCCAATGCTCTCCCAAAAAGTGAAAAACACAATTCTTAAAGCAACCTAAGGGTCTAATTTACAACCACCTGCTACCCGCTATTAAGCATGCTAATTTTTTTTTTAAGGAACAGGCATGAGCTCTACTATTGCATTAAGAAGGTGAAAAGTTCAGACCGAAAATACCGGTCTTAGCTGACCCGAGAATAACGAAAAGCATGGAAGCACTGCTAAAAGCTAGAGAAAAAATTGTGTGCCATCTTGAGTTATTTCAGAACCTATGTCTCGTATACAACGCCCTTAAATTGTGTAAGATAGGAATTGGCACTTGGGTAAAGATTCAAGAACAGTAAATAGACCAACTTGCTAATGTATATTTCTTCTTCAAATATAGTCTCAGCATATTAACAGTATGTGCACTAATTTTGGTTCTTTAGTAGCAGCTCAAGGGAAAAAATTATTTGAGAGGCTTGGGTGTATCCATTCTACTTACACTAATTACCGATGAACTGCTCACATCATAGCCATGCTCAAACTCGATGTGATCCTCAAGTTTGTTTGACTGCAAGAAGCATACCAAGTAACCTTTAAGCAGAAGCTCTTTGCGGAAATGAAGGGAAAAAAAGATTAGAGAAACACGCGCTCTTGCATTTGCAGCTCCAGTTTATTTGTCAGTAGGCTGCTCATGAACTGATGCCAAGTGGAGTTTCATTGTGAAAAGAATTGACCAAGTGCTCACCTAGTGCCGGAATTTGTGAAAACGGGCTCGCCGGTGCTCAACCTTATAGTGAACGAATCAATACTTCTACAGCATGAAAGTCTACCAGTTTGAGGCCTTATTCACAGGATAATTGTTGAATCATTTTGTACCCTAATCTCATCACAGAGCAATACCTCTCTCTCCAGCCAATTAGAATCAAATGCAGTATCTGAGAAAAAAAACTTACAACAGAACAACACTCGAAGCTGTTCAGAAGGACGGGCTAGGCCTTATTCACAGCAGTATAACCACTAAAGCAGCAAGCCTGGTAGCTAGTGCTTCAATCTTTTCTGAATACTCAGTAAGCTTGGCTTTTGAAACACTGAATCAGGAAAAAAATCATGAATGAACATGATGTTTTGATCATGAAAAAAATACTACAAAAGTAGTGAAAGATAAATTTCAATATAGGTAAATGCTTCCTCTGCTCCACCTACTAAAAATTCTAAGCAACATATTCTAAAAACTGCAAATTTGACCAATGGAAATAAGGAAAGTGTGACGGTTAATTTGCAGAAACCCATCTTTACATTGGAATAGTTAAGGTATATGTACTTGTCTTAAAGTGAATAAGAAACTTGTAGTCCTGAAACAAGTAGTGAGAGCATGCAACCAAGGAGAGAATTCCTCCATATGAACGTAGACTGCGTTGAGAGCAACAAGTACATAGACTGCGTAGATGATGCCAGGGACATAGCCAAGGATGGTGAGCAGCAAGCAGATGCAGAACTCCATCTGTTTAAGATAAAAGGAAGATCAATACTATTAGCATGTTATCATTTATCAAGATTCAAAAAAGATAAAAACACGGTACTATCAGTAAAGTTACCAACACAAAACATGCTTGTGCATCACCAATTCATTACAGACCTTCAAGACTATCCTGATGGGGAATAAATTGTGATGCTGGCTATGGCTTGACTTTGGTAACAAAATGAAGAGGCAGGTTGTAACAGATTCAAGAGACTATATATCAGTAGAATGGTAGTCAAAATTAATTAATTGATCCCCATGCGCCTTTTATAGCTCATCCATCTGCAAAACCGAAATGCAGATGACTAAACGTCTAAACCAAATACACATGGGCTGTAATACGACACAGACAAAGTTTCAAAAACATATAAAATTTTCGATCTGCTCTGGTGGGCTGGAAGTTCTGGTTGCATGAATCATAGTATATAGCAAGCAAATATTTTCATATGCGCCATAACATTGAACCGGCCCCTCATATGATCCAGGAAGAAACAAAACGGAAGGCCAAAACAATGCAATGCAATACGCCATTACAGGAAGCAAAAACTAAATTTACGGTGATATCGCACAATATTAGGAAGCAGAGTGGCATTTGGCGCTTCAGAACTCGTAATTCTGGTTAGGCACCGTCCCAATATTTTCGAATTACCGGCTGACTGCTGTTACTCGACTGCCAACTCACCAGATTGCAAAATTCGCCTCGCTAATCTAACTTGAAATCAACCAGATACACATAACGGATTCTAGAGCCACCTAGCTAGAAACTGCTGCTGCATGGATCCAATCCAATCCAATCCAGAAGGCGCGCTGCACAAGAGATGGGTAGATCGTCGGGAGAGGGGAGGATTGAGGTGGAGGTGCGCGACGCTGCGGCATCCGGTGGAGGAAGACGCCTAGGGCGGCGGGACGATGGCGCAGGATCTCGAGAACGTGCAGCACCGCCGGACGCCATCGGGATTCGGATCGGATCGGGATAGGAGAACCGTGGAGATCTCTCCTCCCGCTGCGTTTGCTTCGTGGCGTTGGTCGGTCGCGAGGGGTGCGCGGCGCGATTGGGGGATTGAAACCGGCGGCCGGGCGGCAGGCGGACGGGTGCGGGGATTCGATAGGCGGCGGGTGCGGCGCAGGGCGGGCGGGGAGGAAAAGCTAGGGTTTTCAGCGTGAGTTGTCTTGGCGTGAGGGGGACGGGGGTAATTTGTGCGGCGCGTGATTTGATGGTTTGATTAGATTAGAGGATGGATGAACCAACTGATGTGGACCATTAGATTTGATGAAGTAGTCTCATAAAACATCTTAGCGCTTGATTTTGAGGAAGAGGGTTTTTTGGGTGTACATTTTACTGTGTGGATGTAGAAAAAATTGAACTGGTGAATTATAAAGGGGTAAAGATTAGTATTTTCAGTGCTACTCTTGGGCGGGTGCTATTAGGCAAAAGAGAAAGCCGGGTTTAAACCAACACACCTACATCCTACCTCTCCCCAGTCAAAATGTTCCTTCTGTTGAGAGACTCGAGGCCACGAATAAATTGCGGTGTAGAAACTGCATTCGACAGACAGTCAAACTGAGCAGCTGCTTTGGTTTGCTTACGAATCTTGATATTTTGAACGATGTTTTGTTCTCGTGTTAACGGTTACGAATCTGGATATTTCGATCGGTGTTTTGTTTCTCATGTTAATGGCTAATGCTACCGACTGGTTTCTTGGTTGATCACTTGATTGTAGTGCGCACCGTGCAACTCAAGCGATCGAGAAGCACGACGTAAGGAATGGTGGTCAATCGCACGGCCTGCGGTTAATCCGTCATTCTGGGCCGATGGGATCGGCTACCGACGAGGTCTACGAGCTGAAGTAGCATTACAAAGCGAATTTTTCAAAAAAATTAATTTCTTAACCCTTCGATTTTTGACGATTTTCTAGCGGTTTTCAAATAGTTTTTCTTGATTTTCGAATTTTGAGCGGTTTTCTAAAAACGTTTTTGAAACCCTTGTTACGGTAGTAGATGTTGAAGGAATCCAAGAGTTTCAGAAGGGAGAGTTGGTGTCACTGTCCGAGCTTATAGTAGATCATACATGGCAGCGGCATCACAACCGAGGCAAAATACCAATACAACGTAGCCACCTGTTCATTTGAACCATTTCTATATTGTATACATCCGTGCTAAGTTTACTCCAAAATAAATACATTATATCTTTGCTGTATTCCTAGAAAAAGGTGTGTGCGACTCAAGCAAGCGGCAGTATAACTATGCGGCTACGGCCAAAGTTGGAGCTTCAAGAGAGGGTCAAAGGGAGTATTCGTCAGTCAGGCGCCAGAGTTTCAGCACTACCGCGGTGGCATCTTTAACAGGTCGTGTGGTGTCAGCCTACACTATGATGTTCCTGTGGCGGGCTCTAAATTGCTCGTAGTATTAGGACATATACAATGATACATATCAGCTGTCTGTAAGATCACGCCACCTAGGATTTTAGGTGATGTGGAGGAGAGAGAAGGAGGAGAGAGAAAGTTATTGTCTACTATTTAACAGACGGTTTTATAGACAGCTTTCTATTGTATGTACCATTGTATAGACAGTCTGTTAATTGAATGAGAGACTATTACAGACAACTATATAGACGATCTGTTGTATGAGTTATTTTTAGTGATGTCTATAAATGATATGGTGATATAATATAGATAGCTGCCGTCTATACCACTGTACATGCCCTTAGAGCATATACAATGATCCATATCAGCAGTCTCTAAGCTATGCCATGTAGGATAAAAAATAACGTGGATGAGAGAGGGTGCATCTAGAGAGTTGAGTCGTCTCTTAATCTAGAGTCGACTCTAACACGAAAACCAAGACAGGTTGTGTCTGAGAAGAAGCTGTCTATACCATTGTATATGTTGTCTCTAACGTTGTCTATAAATGACATGTTAGCTTGTTATAGACAGCAGTTGTCTATACCATTGTGTCGGTGTTTCGAGAACCGGTAAGTAAATTTGTAGGTAGGGGTGTAAATGGGTGGTAATACAGGCCGTACCCATGCACCAGAGGCAAAATTACCCTAATGGAAAACTATTTTACACTACCCGCCGGAATGGGCACGCGAATGCAGGTAGTACCGGGTAGGTTAGATCTTGGTACGGGTAGGGTACGGATGGGCAATACCGGCGGGTACGGGTACCCGGATAATTTTCACAATTCGGGTACCCGGCGGGTACTACTAATTCTAAAATTTTAACGAAATTGCACTGACCAAAAAATAGATCAAACGATGTCAAACAATTTTGAATTTTTTTTGAAGGTTCCTGACACATCATAGATGTTCTCATTAAATTTTCAGGTGATTATCAAATTTGAGGAATTTTTAAAAATTCAAACATTGCTACTATCCTGATAAAACGCTGACTGGCAAGTTTGAACCGAATGAAAATTAGAACAAACGAGGTTATAAAATTTTGAAATTTTTTGTGGATGGTCCTGACATATCTATAATATTGTCATAAACTTTTTAGATGATGATCAAATGTTATGAAGTTTTAAAAATTCGAACAGTACTACTGTCCTGTTAAAAGGCTTATCGACAAATTTGAACGAAATGAAAAATTATCCAAACTATGTTATAAAATTTTTAAAATTTTATATAATGATGCTGAAGAAATTATTAATCTCTCATAAAAATTTGAGATCATGATCACACTCAAGAAAATTTATAAAATTCTGACTATACGGCATTATCTATATAATGATCTTCAAGAAATTAGTAATCTCTCATAAAAATTGAGATCATGTATGTTTGTTAGACTATATGGCATTATCTATTGTATTATGTGATGTACTAGTGTGATAGTTGGATTGTTTTCATTGCATATTTTGATTCTAGGTATTTCGTGCACTACCCGATGAAGTACAGTTATGCGTATTATACCCGCGTCAAGACACTACGAACCCGATTTCTACTGTCAGAGAAAATGCTACCGTTACCGTACCCTACCCGATTTTTACTACCGTGCTGCGTGCCGTGCAGGAGAAAAAATAATAGGGTAGGGTATGGGATAACCCATCTACACTTAGAACCCGGCCGCTTACACCCCTATTTGTAGGTCTAGAGGGCTACGCGCTCCGTTCTTGAATGGTTAGACCAAAAGAAAGGATGTCCAAGATTTATCTTGGTTCGGGCGTAACGTCCCTACTCGATTAAGTGAGGTGGTGGTGTTATTGATTACGTGTATCCGTGTGTTACAAGCGAGGGCTGAGCTCGGGCTTAGAGCGCCTTGTGCACAGGGGTTGCCCGGAATGGCTACGAGTGCTATTCGGGGGTGCTATGTTCGATTGCCTATATCTTGCCCGCTCCGAAGGGCCATGCCTCCCCTTATATAGCCTGGGGAGACAGGTTACGCGGAGGTTACACGGGAGTATGTAAAGGGAAAAAATGGATGGGGCTCCCTACGCCTAGGAGTCCGGTTTTTTGCCTCGGTGTCTGGTTGCTGGACTTGACCTTTGATGGGTAGGTGCACGTCCTGTGTTGGGTTGGTGGAGGCGCAGAGCGATGGCTCGGTCCGTTCCTCCGGAAGCAGCGTACTGCTCTCTGCAAGAATGTCAGTGCCGACGCCGAGGCGTCGACCTTGAGGAACCGTCTTGGGAAGGTGCGTAGCGTCCTGTCTCTGCTCGATCGTGACGAACTGTCGCATCAGCTAGCTTAGGTGACCAGCAGAGGCCGGTTTCTGGCGATTTGACGTATGCTTCTTGGTGAAGATGATCTGAGCTTGTTCGGGGCTGGCGATCGGTCCGACCCATTGGTCAGCCAAACGGGTCGTCGTGCTTAGTAGCTCGTGGGCGCCGGATCTGTAGCGTTTGGTCGGACCGCTTCGGGGTTGGCTTGGTGGGAACCGAACACCCTCGCGTGGGTTGGTCGATTGGCCTCCAACCGCCGCGAGTCTTTGCTCGAAGGGCGTCCGACTTATTGCGTCAGTCGGAGCCCCCTTCGGGGCTGGATTGGTCGGAAGTCGTGGGCCTCCAAGCAGGGCTTCTTGTTTGAGGCTTAGGCGCGGTGACGGCCCATACGCTTCTCCTGGGCCGCTGAAGATACCTATGCCCTGGGTATTCGTCACATTATATATGCTTTTATCTACCTCTGGCGTAACAGCGTAACGGTTCAATGCTCTAAGCGCCAAGTGGCTTAAACGTTAGTACCTCATCCCCATCGAATTAGAACTTTTAACGGTCTACGAGCTGCGAGGGAAACAAGCGGCGAGATGGACCGTGGGGCGAAGCTGGAACGCTGACCATGCCCGTGAGAACGCTGAAAAGGACGTGATTTACGTGAACTTCCGCGCCGGTTTGGCGACATCCCACATCGGCGCACGTCCACTCGTTGCGCAGAGTCCGGTCGGCGGGCGCGCCCTCGCTGTAAACTCCGAGCACTCGGTGCGCCCCAACCCAACCCACCGACGCGGCAGCGAGCGCGGCTGTGCGGGACTGTGACTCCGTGGGTGAGTGCCCGTCCGCCCACTCCCACTTCCCACTCCGCTCCCCACCCCGGCGGGGCGCCACCTTCCTCCTCTCTTATGGTCTCCCGCCGCGCGCCCCACCACCACTAGCGAGCTGCTCGTTCCCATCACCCATGGCCCCGGCGTCGTTCGCCCGCTCCTTAACCCTGCTCCTCCTCCTCCTCCTCCTTGCCGGCGCCGCGCGGGGAAAAACGGTGAAGAGAGACGGTACGTGATTTGCTTCTTCTCTGCCTTGTTCTTTCCCTCCTCCCGTTGTCCCTCCGATCTCGTGTGAATTCAGCTCTTCTCCTGGTTTTCTCGGTGCGATTCCACAATATTAGATTTTAGAAAGACCGGTTCTTTTGGTTGTTACGGTGCAGATCTGACCCAGCCTCGAATCGGAGACCCTGCATTCTCCTGCTCAGAAGTGTTGAATTGGGCGTTCGCTCGATTTATCGCCTCATTGGGCTCGCTGACATTCGATTCAGCCTTCGCTCAAAATAATAATAATAAAAAAAAAGAGGTTCGGTTCAGCATCTGCGAAGCTGAGATATTGCATAAACTCTTAACATGATGATGGGATCTATGTTTAGTTTCTCAGTTGAGATGTCTAAATTGGCTATGAACAAAAATAGGGTGCCCAACAAGTACCAAGCGATAATCGGCGAGGACTTCATGATTCAGTTGTAGCTGAACGAAGGTCCAGTAGGGTGTGTTAGTTATGTTGCGCTATCTAGTCTCCTAGCATCATCGCCATGGCGCCGGATTGCGTGAGGAGGAGAGTTTTATCTGTTCAGTAATTGCTTGGTGTGTGAACGTTGGAACTGAAATTGTGTTTGTGCTGCAGTGAAAGCATTGAATGAGATCAAGTCTTCACTAGGCTGGAGAGTTGTCTACTCGTGGGTTGGGGATGATCCTTGTGGGCATGGTGACCTACCCCCCTGGTCTGGTGTGACATGTTCTCAGCAAGGAGATTACAGAGTTGTGACAGAACTGTAAGAAATATACCCTTTCCTTGAATTTAGTTTATTTTTGTTGGCATACATAAGGATCTGTAAGGATTGTTTTATGATGTATTAGCATTTGTATGTGAAAGATACAAGGCTGTCATTAGATAATTAGGTTGCAATGTTTCGTCTCAAAGAGAAGCATTTACATTTAACACTTGTAGTCTCAAAGGTTTAAACTTTTGTCTTGCTCACCAACATATGAAACTCTTATATTATTCATCTCCATGTTATAATATCCGAGATAGCTTATGTCAAAGTTTCAAAAGAGTCATTCTTTTGCAAACTAGTTTGCTTGGAGTCTTCAAGTTGCAACCTCTGCCTGAAGAAATGTAGTCAACCATGCTTTCTTGTATAAGCCAGATGTAAAGATTTGTGTAAAAGCCATGAATCGGATTAGAAAAATTGAATACATCATGCCATTTTCCTTCCTTATATATCCTAGCTATGAGTATTTTGACATAGTTAACAAGAATAATGCTAAATCATTCTGGTACCAGTTTTAAAGGCAACATTTTGTATTTCTCTTCTATGGAAAATTTACCTTTTTCGTGGTTGGAGATAAATAAGATCATACTCACCTGCTGCTTATGGATCAAAAGTCTTAACTTTATGAATTGCAAAATCCTGTAGCTTTTATGAAGCTTTATGCACTGTTTATGCATATACATGTCTGAGTAACCATATTGTGTACCTTATTTCAGGGAAGTCTATGCTGTATCAATAGTTGGTCCTTTCCCTACAGCAGTAACAAACCTGTTGGATTTGAAAAGATTGTAAGATCATTTTTCTGGTCACTGCTGCTTTATTCTTATGTTCTGTATAAGCATCTTGAGGCACATGACAAACTGTTAGCATTGTGTAATTATTTAATATGGCCTGATTGAAGTTCATGTTCTTGATACATTTACTACTTCTTTCTTTTTTGTGTGAAGTTACTTACTTTTAAGTTTCTGTTATTTTAGAATAACCATCAGTAGGAGTACATAAGACATCTATGCAGATGTATATACATGTATTCTTGTAAAATTTATGTTTTAGTGTAAATCTATTGTGTCATGGTCCCTGAATTTAGAGAGATCACTAGGCAGAAGGAAAGAACCAATTTATTCCAAACCATTGGTACTTATGATTCAGCTTTGTCTGAGTTGCAAATTTCTGTGCATGAAGTGTTTCTTCCATTTATACCTTGCATTGGTTATTTCTAAAAGCAGTATTGCTCCCCAAAAATATCAAGACCGAAGGTGGTTTATTTATTGAATAATTGTGTAAAAGGCTGTAGTGAAACATCTTTGTAGTTTTTGCCTTTCCTTACAACATCTTTAACATATCCTTAAACCATGAGAGTAACTGTTTCTTCAACTATAGGGATCTCCACAATAACAAGTTGACGGGGCCAATTCCTCCACAGATTGGACGGTTGAAACACCTCAGGATGTTGTAAGTATGGAATATTTTTGTGTATACAGAGGTACATTTGGATGTGCTTGTCGTGTTGAGATACTGGTGTTGTAAAACATTTCAGCTCTTGGCGCATAAAACATACTTCTCTTATTCTCTGTATTATTCCAATATCATTGGATAATGCTTTCTTGAATCAGTATTACTTTGTTGGTCTTTGGGTCCATAGCTACCTATTTTGAATGAATTTGTTCTTCAGCTAAGAAAATTCGCTCATGCTCTAGGAACCTGAGGTGGAATAAGCTTCAAGATGTGCTTCCACCGGAAATTGGTGAACTAAAGAAACTGACACACTTGTAAGTTCATTTTTTGGAATGCATTGAGTTTGTATGGATTAATAATGTTTCACTTTCTGTACCTCTAACTGTTACAAAAAATTCTTCAGGTATTTAAGCTTCAATAACTTTAAAGGTGAAATTCCGGTGGAGCTTGCAAACCTACCAGAACTGCGCTATCTTTATCTTCATGAGAACCGCTTTACAGGGCGGATCCCCCCTGAACTTGGAACTCTTAAGAACCTTCGTCACCTGTAAACATCCATCCCAATCCCTTCTCTCTCAAGTTCACAGGAAAAATATATCTGTAGTAGCCAAATTAGGTCCTTATACTGCAGCGTATTTACTGCCTCCATTTATTCTCATGCTGGTCTGTTGAGATGTTGTAGTGAATGATAAGTTCTCCTTTTGCAGTGATGTTGGTAACAATCATTTGATAGGCACTCTCAGGGATTTCATTGCCAATGGGAATGGCTTTCCCTCCTTGAGAAATCTGTAAGCCAAAATTTTAGATTAATTGTTTTTCTCCTGAATGGCAGATGCTGTCTTCCTGAGCTGACTGCAAAATTGTGTTCTACAGATACCTTAACAATAATGAACTAACTGGCGTGCTTCCAGATCAGATTGCAAATTTGACAAACCTTGAGATTTTGTAAGTTTTCTCAGAAGCTAAAGTTAATGCTGTATGAAGACCTGTCACCATAAACTCCATTTTTTTGAAAAAGATCATCTAATTATGTTATATGCTCTGTAGGCACTTGTCCAATAATGGGCTGATTGGATCGATATCACCAAAGCTGGTTCATATTCCGAGATTGACCTATTTGTGAGCCAGACTGCTTAAATTTTATAGAATTCTATATAGTGAATTATCGCTACAAGTCTTTTATCTTTCATTTGGTTCTGATATTCTAATGTTACAATGGTTTGTGGCAGGTACTTAGACAATAACAACTTCATTGGGAGGATTCCTGAAGGATTATACAAGCATCCCTTTTTGAAGGAGCTGTAAGTTGGCTTTAGAATCTCAACTTTTCGCAAACAGATTTCTTTTTTACTTGAAAAATATTCTATTGTACAGTTATTGAGTCACACAACCATTTTGTTTGCCACAGGTACATTGAAGGAAACCAGTTTAGACCAGGAACCAAATCAAAAGGAACACACAAGGTGCTTGAATTGCCAGACGCTGACCTTTTAGTTTAGCCAAGCTCATACGTGGGCTTGTTTATCCTGCTCGAGAGCAGCCACGATTCTACATCTCCTCACCGTGCAGTTGCAAAATGTTTGCATGTTTTAGGGTGTATATGATATATGTATTACCAGTACAGCAACTATGTTTGTTACTGCACTGTCCAATGACAAGTTCACACATACAGAAAAACCACTTGCCAAGAAAAAAAACATCAATGAATTGTAAAGTCCAGTGTCATGCAGCTATACTGTCACCGGAGAATATGTTTCATTAGGTAAGTGTACAGGTTTTATTGCTTTTCCTGTGTCTTACTATATAGTGGAGATGCACATCAGATGTATGGCCACTGCCAGCACATTGCATGGCACCGACAGTCCTGGTGTAACCAGAGCGGCAAATTATATTTTTCCTTATACTACTGGACATGGTCTGGCCTTCTGGAAGCAAATTTGGGGGCCATGAATGAGTCGAAGTCATGGGCATGTGGGAAGAACATGCCAATACCAGGTTGGATCTGCCCAAGAGAAAGGGGCACTCATATTATGAGACAATTACAGCCTGCATCTCATTATGCTTCCTTTTAGCCCATCCCTCTTCCCATTTTCATTGCAGTATTTGGGTTAGTGCTCGAGAAGATTATGCGGGTGAGGAAAGAACTGAAGTGATTGAAAACTAGGGCATTGTGCAGTGTAGTATAAAGCACCATTTTTTCACCAGATTACAGTACAGAAGACCCACATGTTTATGTTCTGCCCAGTCTGATTGGATGAACATTGCAGCAAGGAATTCTGTCAAGAACAAATGTAACTTTAACATAACCTTTGCTGTTGGTGGTGTTAGGGTTAGAAGCATAGCAACATAACTGGAGCTAAGATTTAACACGAAAAAACCCTTACAGAAAAAAGCCACGGAAAATAATCCACTATAATGGTTCAAGGATTACATATATAGGGGGTGTGACTTGTATAACCAAAAGAGTCTAAGTTGTTGAAAATTTGACTAACAACCTATTTGGATAAAACCAAAAGATATAGAAATAGAGATATTTGAGTCATCTCTAACACTAATACCACTTGTTAGGGTTAGAAACACAATGGCCTAAATTGCAAAAGAAATCCGCCAAGAATATGCATAACAACCTGAATTATGCATAATTATGCATGAATAACGTTAATAATATGCATGATAGTTTGAATTTGAGATAGAAACTCGCCAATAATAAGCATGAAAGCCTGAATTTGCAAAAGAAATCCACCAACAATAGGCATGACAGCCTTAATTGCAAGAAATCTCCCAATAATTGCATTGCAATGAAATCCCATTTTTTTTACACCGGAACAATTGCTAGGGTAAACAGCAATGGTTTTCTCACATCCACTGAGAATGGTTTTTATTTGAACCTATTATATAGTGAAACTGATATTGTCATCGAACTTCTCAATTTCAAATTTAGTAGATGACATCATGGAAAAAAATTACAAATAAATAATATATGGTAGATTTTGAAAAAAAAAAACTTCCTAATAAGTTTCGGGTGCGTGTAGCAATTTCTAGTACGTTGCTGGTACGCTTCAGGTGCACATAGCAAAATATGATGAAAATCAGAAGCTGAAGCTAAAAAAACAAGAAGATAGAGTCAAGAAGCCGGAGCTAGAGCCAATAGAAGCCGAAAAAATCGATCCGGAACCAGAGCTTCTAGAGCTCAAAATTGGATTAAATCTGACTTTGAGATTCGGTTGAAATCTGGCTAATTAAAAAAACCTTCATTTGGAGCAGTCACAGGCAACTTTTCGCATGGTGATGCTCTTGTACAACCGGTTCTCAAGGGATGGTGGATGGAGGCAGGCCAGTCGAGGCGGGCAAGGTGATGAAACGACACTAGAGGGTGACAGGAGAAGGCGGTGTCGGCTGGGAGTCATCACCAGACGGCTGTGGCAGGCGTTGCGGGTTGGTGTCAGGTAGAACCAGGGGGGAGGTGTGCGGCCGAGGCGACCGACGCTCAGGAGGCGAAAGGGCATTGAAGGTGGGGGCCGATTGTAATTGTGGGCCACGCGCGGGTGACCAAAGACATCTCTGGCCAACGTTGGTGAGGTGTGCCGGCGTGGGCCGGAGGGCGGTGGTGCGAGCCGGCGGGCATCGGCCGAAGGCAGGTTCCCGAGGCAAAGTGCGTCAGACACAGATCTAGGATGGTCGGTGGCGGTGACGCGCAAGCGGGCATCACGCGGAAGGAGGCCGATGGTGGCGTTGAAGGCACGATGGGCGGGCGAGGTCTGTGGAAGCCAAGGCCAAGGGCAACAGTAGATTGGAACACCATGATTGTGTTCTATTGTCGTGCGGGTGCCGTCCCGGGAGTCTCCTTCTCCCGGGGCAGTGGCTTGGGTCAAAACCCTAATGCTCTAATACTATTTGTTAGGGTTAGAAATACAACAAAATAACTGGAGACAAGATTTAATATAGAAAAACCCTTAGAAAAAAACCACGAGAAACAATCCACTATAATGGTTCAAGGATTACGTGTACAAAGGTATAGCCTATATAGCTACAAAAGTCCAAGTTGTTGAAAACTTTACTAACAACCTATTTAGATAAAACCATAAGATATGGAAATAGAGATATTTGAGTTGTCTGTAACACATGGTCCACACTGCTTTTGGTATATATGTTGCCTTTAAAAGCTCATACTATGATGCATTTTCAAGGATTATGCTATTGCTGGTAAGGCAAAGGAAACACTGGATGAATTGCGGATACCGTTGCCCTGTTGGATTTTGCCAAGGTAGCATATGGTAAGTCTGTAGGACAGGAACTTATCGTATGTGCTCTTTTTTTTTCGATCGGACAGATATTCGGCACAGCATGGTAAGACAGTACTCTCACCCTATCCAATATCTTGGGTCCAAACCTAAGCATGATGCCAAATGTTTGCTGCATTGCTGGAACCAAGGTGCTGCCAATGTACATCCAACATTGGGTGCCCTTTACGGCTTTATCATTGTACCATATGAAAAGTTTCTGTCCTGCTCACTGGAATTGCTGTATGTTTAGCACTGGATATGAAAGTACTGGCATTCTTGATCTGTTTGCCATAAGCAAACATTTCTCCTTCAGTTTTCCCCCACATGAAGCGTCACTGTCCACTTCACGGTCCTTGGTCCTGACTTGTGCTATTTCCCCCATGCAAGCAAAACCTGTACAATCTTTTGCTGGATCAAAAGAGCTGCCTCAGAGAGTCAGAGTTGGAGCTGCCCTAGGCACATGGAGAATAATGTCTACAGTTGTGATTGGCAATGGCAAGCATACAGAAGACCAATGCTTCATGAGCAAAGTTGTAAAGTTATCTTAAAAAATATGAACAAAAACATGAGCCATGCTCAGATCACAGTGGCAGACAGGCAGAGGCTTGTGATATTCTGCAGTCTTCTGACGGTCTCCTTAGGCATGTGGTCCTTTAGTACATGACTAGCTAGCTGCTTCATCATACTTGCAAGTTGCAATTTTACAGCAGTAACTAATTTTGCAAGATGATCAATGCGTGCAAAATCGCAACTACTTGACATTGCTTGATCGAAAGCGAAAAGGATGTGATCATGTGATGATGCACAACATACATCAAATCATATATGAATATATGATTTGCAGGGTTCATGGAAGCCTCCTTTTCATGAGTCAGGAATTTAGAATAGTACATACGGGCAGTGGATCGAGGGTTAGGTTTACCGACAACATTGGGGAGTGAGTGATGTTTGCTAAGATTCTGTGGCCATGTTAATTCCATTAATTTTGTCAGTTGTCACCTTATTAGAATCTAAAACACTTCCCTTTTTGTGCTGCTACATTAGAGTATGAAAGAAAATGTTCTTAAAGAGTATTTTGTGCTGCCATCTTTCTTGTTTCCTTCATAAAAAACATGTAAAATACAGTTGTTGTATTGTATGTGCTGTTGGGTTTGATTGCCAAGGCTGCAGCTCGAGGGGCCTACCCACTTGCGTTCCCCCCCCCCCCCCCCGCAACGAATCAATCAGAACACACATGACACAAGTCAAGCTACCTCTGCCTGCCTGCGGATGGATGCATGGGGTCACCTGGGGGCTGGAGAACACTACAGCTTTGCACTTGTTGTTTACTACCAAACACAACCAAAGGCAACACCAAACCCACGGGATGGTCCAACGCTGTGAGCCCCAGCATCATCATAATTTGATTCTACTCATTTGGATATTGTTCCGGGCAGGACAAATCAAGGACATTTCCTCTATCCAATTCCATTCATGCTATCCCTTCCTCTGATGAACTTCTTTTTTAAAAAAAATTATCATGAGATTTGGTAGTGTTTGTGTTGTGGAGTTGTTCGGAGCACAACTCATATTTCAACCATCATAGGTGTTTAAACATGATCATATCTATAAATCTGAAATGTATTGAATATGGGCAGTCCACAAGCTCAAGCTCTAGATGTTTATGTACATAGTCGACCAAAGCTGTTTGGAATAAGTGAGTTTTTACCCATGATGGGGGTACTGGTATGTCCCCATTAAATTACCCTTAAACTTTTAGTACCTATTAATATGTCTACCTTTTTAAACTTTTGATATCTCCTGATGCTAACTCAATAAACAGCTTGGTACATCCCAGTGATGGTAAAAAGCCTCTTGGAATAAACTGAACATATCTCTATTACTATCAAAGTTAAGTTGTTAAGGCAAAATAGCAAACACAATTCACAAAAATCAAAAGGGATATATTAATGAACAATATATGAGTTCATATATCTTCAGCTCTAGTGTCCCTGCTTCTTCTCTATACTTCTATCGGTGCCACCAAACCACCACGACCAAAGCAAAACGGCCGGCCTCTCATGTAGGGGTGCAAACGGATCGGATACAGATGGATTTTACTCATTCTGTATCCTATTCCAAATTTTTTCTCAGATATAGAATCGAATATGGACAGTGCCGGATTCGAATACGAATACGGATTACTTCGATCGCGAATACGGAGCAAATACAGATCGTTCCGGATTCGGTTAGTCTTAGTCATAAATAGTTAGTCAGATAATGCGTGAAAGCAGAAATCATATATGTCATGCATATTAGGATCGATCAACTATACACAAAACTTTACTAAAACCTTCAAGATATATAAGTGTTTCAAATTCAATAATAGGTGTCTTCCCTACATAAGAATAATATGCAGCCAAGTATAATTTCAATCAACATATGAACTTATATGATGTATAATGTTTATGTTTATCGGATCTGTTATCGGATATCTATTTCACTAATTTACACTGATATTTTTCGGATATCTCGGATATGCGGGTACGGATCAGATACGACTCGGATACTTATCTTCCTATATTTTTTTCGGATAGGCGGATTCGAATCCGGATATAACCGGATATCATTTTTTCGGATTCGAATCGGATTTTAAACGAATTCGGGCTCGAATTGGTCGGAAATTATCCGCTCCGTTTACACCCCTACTCCCATCGAAAATGAATCATATTGAATTCATTCCATGAATTCCATGAAACAGCACTCTATTTTCTCACCAAAAGGAAGTCCATGAATGCATGGCTTGTTCAGGATTACAGAAGGCCACTATTACATTGGGAACTTACTACTCCCGTGAGAGGTAGAAAGGAGTACGACTAGAGTAGAGACCACATCAACTTTGTCCTTGGAGAGATTTCCCATTGGGATGCTCAATTAAGAAGTAGCAGAAGGCTTAAAATAAACAGAACACTGTAACTGCATTCGGAGGGAATAGCTAGTAGTAGTACTAATACTAGCTTAAAGAAGCCAAATGACGCTGTATTTTAGGCTGCAAGCACGTGGTTAACTCCAACTGATTAGCTAGATCTGAGTTCTAGGAAACGGAGGAACATGCACTTTGTACTTTTGTAGTTTGTACCCACGAGTCATGCCCTGCATTATCTCAGTATAAAACAAGAAAATATCTCATCCAGGTTTTTCTCTTCTTGTTGTTGCTGTCAGAGCATATTTATACATGTAGATGCAGACATGTAGTCATGTAGGTGCCACTTCTTTGAAGGTCTGGACCAAGACCATGTTTAGGTGGGCACTAACACCTGGACCCCACTCGGGCCTCGGTGTCAGTGAGCTGTGTGTTTTCACACATTTCTGAAATATTTCTTGAAATGATATATGACAACACTAGTACCACCTACATCGATTCGCGGATTCGCTTTCTTAGGCGACACAACTCATTTTTTAGATGCACTCTATGGACTTGATCGTGTGCCTATTGGCTAACTCGCGAATCTGTCATCGTAGAGTCGAACATCTAAAAATTGTTTGTCTGGCCTTAAGAAGGTGGGCGTTGCTATTGGCTAAGATTTAGTGGTATGGCGGCTCTAGCTCGGAATGAGGGTAGTTGCAACACTGGGATCTCCGGTACTTCGACTTCAGGGAGAAATCCCTAGGTCTGACCTTAGTTGGTTATGCTCGCAATGGCCTTGTTGAAGGCATTGTTTTGTAGTCGAGGATTTACTCTCGAGGTGAAAACCTTTGATCGGCCTTCTTTGGTTGGATCATGGCAATGGCGGTGCGTGCGTGTCGAGTCCTTCTTGGAGGCGTTGTCATTGGAGAGCTTTTATCGCGGTCCAAGTGTTGCTACGATGGTGGATAGTCTTGAAGACAATATTGCGTGATGTAGTTTGCTGCGATGGTTTCTTTGTCTTTTCTTGTGTGTGTGTGTTTGGCTGTGTACACCCTAGCTGTGTAGAGGCCGGGAGTCTTCTTAGTATAATTGTATCACCTTGATGTAATTTACTAAGATTAATAAAAGCTTCCTTTATCGAAAAAAAGTACCACCTACATTCTTGCACCGATGAAACAACCATTTGATATTTTTTTTCCAAGTAAGTGACCATTTCAACCTTGTTTTAGCCTCTTCCAGTTCAACGTCAAAGCAGTCCTCCCCTCAGTTAGTGATGAAATCTCAGGGGTTAAAATTAGTTTAAGGTAAGATGTTCCCTTCACGAGCCAATTGGCAGCTGAGCCTCGAGCCCTCAGCGGCTCAACCCCTGCGAGTTTGCAAAGTCAGTTTGAGCTCCTGTAGACCGTACACGCTACACCCACACCACCAATCCAAGACTCAACCGTCAATCTTTCGGTGCAAAAATCCTCACACTTTTTCACACGGATGGTAACCACAAAAAGAGAGAGAACACCGTCCCTTACAACTTGATGGTTACTCTTTCACAGTATTGACCTTTATTCTTTTTAATTTAATAGATCAGATTATTAGTCAGTATTTATTTATACTTCTTTCGGTAGTAAAGTAATAGTAATATTATCAGCAAATCGATGACTAAATTTAATTTCTACCACTAAAGGTCACCTACCACGCGGTACAGAACAATCAAACGCTAAATGGAAACAAAGTTAAAAGAGAGGGAGAGAAAAAAACGCATGCATACAAAAGAGAGAGAGATATTATTGCCTGCTAGTTCGCGAGAAAAAACGATCCCGCGCGTACGAATGCGTTTCTTTGCGGTCGATGAGGAGTAGCTGTCAGGTGAGTCAAGCTGAAAGCTTCAACGCTCGATCGTTTAGTTCGACCTGCTCACTCCGTCGGTTTCTTCTTCCTCTTCTCTTCTTCGCTCGCTGCAACGCGCGATGGAATGGAATCGTTCAAAGCTCGCCGGTCGGTGGATCATAGATACAAAGCCACTGGTGTGGGACTGTTGACGCTAAAAATTTGAAGTAGGGTTTCGCCACAGCACACCAGATAAACGCTGGGTTCAGAGCGTGCCAACCGATTTAACCCTGCAATCGGTAAGGAGAAAGCGTGAAATCCGCTCAAAGCCGATCTCGCGTGACGATCGACTTAACTCCGATCAGCCGAAAGCCGATCAGATCAAAATCGGTAATTAGCCGATCAAGACTAATTGAAGGATAAAGACAGATTGACTTTGAGAAGACGATATGCAACAAAATTAGAGCAAACCAAACCTGGGCGTAATTGATGAAGACCAATAATCGGCGATGCGTAATTTTATTGATTAGGATCGAATTACAAGACTAAATTATAGAGCTAATTTTAG